>JAGFPH010002117.1:0-16709 GCA_018207615.1 Philaenus spumarius
AACAAAATGACACCACCCGCTTTTATCAAAACTTCGGCGTTTTATAATTATAAGTTTGTGTTGTCAATCTAGCATCGCGGCAGCGGCCGCACGGGGTAGCACCACGGTAGCGAGCACGGCCAGTAATTCAAAGGTCGCGCGATCGAATCCCGCCTGGGACAATGATTTTTTTATACGATTGACGTAGGTAGAATATTATTTTTTTGTTTTGTTCTAAAAAGTAGTAAATAAAATGATTAAAAACAATATTATTTTGACTACAGTAAGTTGGGAGAAAGTTTGTGTCAGTTAACTGATAGTGTTTATTTATTTACCAAACGGTTACAAGCTAAAAGCTATTATAAGTTTGCCGAACTTCATGTTCAGCTAGAATCCAGAAGTACGTTAGAATTTGTATAGATGGAAGAGTCAGACTCTTAGATTTAGTGTAATGTTTATTATTACACACACATTCTTTCTGATTTTCAAATCAAATTTTGAACGATTGTCAGTTAAATATGCCAATATTATGCTTTGTTCAATCTGTTTGTCAAAAAAGTTAATAACCTGAGGATATGTACAAAATTTATCTTAAATCTAATCCCACTTTCTGTTACTAAAATACCGACAGAAACGAACACACTTTTTGGTACTTTGCCAAATAATATACATCTCTCCAAGGTCGCTTTTTACAAGTTAATAATTCGACCTCACAGCTGAGTTGAGCAAATTTCCAAAATTAAGTTTATAGGCCTATGTTTTAGGGTTTCAACCAACAATTTGGGAAATAGGTATATTCACGACGGTGCTGAATAGCTGAAAAATGCTTCGCACGCCACTCGGCATATTGGGATTATTTTCAATATATAGTGCATTGCGTGCTTCGCACGCCAACCCCCGTATTAGAAGTATCTTCAATACACAGTGCGTTAAGTGCACGCCAATCCCACGGTAAAATCCACCAATGGACATTTAACTGTGTTTACCATCTTAATAGCTATGTTGTTTAATTCGTTCTACACTTTTATCTTATCTTCTAAAGCGAGATATAATTAATTGTCTGTCTGCTAAATGGATCTGGAATCTCCGTCTAAGGATTTTTGATTTTTTGATTTTGTATGGGGCTTTTGGCCACGAGAAATCGATTGGAAATGGTCACCAGTCTGGGAAAATTCGTTTTCTACGTCTTTTTATTAAATTAAAAAGTGAAATTTGTCCATTTTAAACAATACAAAGCACAGCAAATGTTTTCAATGTCATTACAATAATCATCTGTTTTCTTTTAAACGAAGAACAGCTGATGCAAATGTTTTCAATGCCATTACAATAATCATCTGTTTTCTTATCATCTGTTGGCTTCGCACGCCAACCAACGTATTGGGAGTATTTTCAATACCCAATGCATTGCGTGCTTCGCACGCCAACCCGCATATTGGAAATATTCAATATAAAATCGTTGTAGCCGTTTTTTTTATAAGGGGGTTGTTTTCGAAATTTTTCAAAACCGTTTTTCGTGCATCTATACAGGCCTACTAGACCTTCTGGTGACATGTCTGGTGCAAATTTGTTTGAAATCGATCGAATAGTTTTCGCTCTAACTTTGTATACACACAGACATACTGACATACATACCTACAGACAGACATTTCGTAAAAACTACTTTTTTGGACTCAGGGGGTTACAAAACGGATATTTACACAAAAGTCTCAACATCGATTTTTTTGTGATCACTATACTTTCTCTATACTATGGTATAGTGAGAAAGTAAAAATTGAAAACAAATTTTAATATTTTGAACAAAATTATCGATTTTGTGGGCAAATGTTAGGGATATTGAGTGTCTACTTCAATATATGTCTTACATTATGTACATTTCACAGCTACCCCCACCACCTTAGATCCAAGTGCATCTGTCCTAATCTATCTTATCTTCTAAAGCGAGAGATAATTGTCTGTCTGCTAAATGGATCTGGAATCTTCATCTAAGGATTTTCGATTTTTTGATTTTATATGGGGCTTTTGGCCACGAGAAATCGATTGGAAATGGTCACCAGTCTGGGAAAATTCGTTTTCTACGTCTTTTTATTAAATTAAAAAGTGAAATTTGTCCATTTTCAACAGTACAAAGCACAGCTGATGCAAATGTTTTCAATGTCATTACAATAATCATCTGTTTTCTTTTAAACGAAGCACAGCTGATGCAAATGTTTTCAATGCCATTACAATAATCATCTGTTTTCTTTTAAACTGTATTTTATTAGAGGTAAGATTAATGTTGTACCTATTTATAGTTACCATGACAACGAATACTTCTGCTAAATAAACATACCCTTTATTTAGTTGTTTAATGTTATAGGCCTAACCTAAACGATGTTCACTGAAATTTGCAATAATAGTTATTGACGTGAGCGAACTAGGCCCTGTTTATAATCGAGCTTTAGCTCGGTCTCCTGGTACTTATAATAACAGTAAACGTATGGAAACGGTAAATATTTGTATAAAAAACAAACTAATAATAAACGGCAATTGAAAGATAAAAATTATGTGTGTATGTTGCAGTTGGCTGGTAAAAGAATTGAAGTTAAGGCGCGATGAACTTCTTTCCCGACGGGGGTCCCACGACCGCACACATTTTACTTTTTTATATTCAAGGACGGTAATGTAAATAGGCTAATAAACTTGCTACACGTACGGTTTTCACAAGATGGAACGCCTCTTTACTACAATGTAAAAGTCCGTGAATTCTTAACGCGACTAAAAGCAACATTAACGCGTCTTTTGTAAGGAGTGGGAAAGTGAAGAAAACATTTTAAAGTTTTTATTAGCGAATGTCCATAGGAAAAATGAGCTATTGCAGTGTATGGTAAGACCCAAGGTCGGGAGTAGCAAATGAGCACCGATCATGGTCCCCAGAACACGTCTTAGGGTGTCATTAAAAATCATATATATACGTATATATGTATATGTATACAGAGTGTTGAAAAAGTCTGGAACCGGTTTAATATTTCGTATATAAAGAAACATTTAATGTATATATGATTGAAGAACCTACTCTATGTAAAAATACAATTTTATTAAGATTTCAAAAAATTTATCCGCCATCTTGGATCCGCCATTTTGAATGTACTTTGTTTTTTTAAATGGCAAGGTGGTCATGTGATACATCATTTCGATGTAGAATTTCAAGAGAAAAGCAACGGTGAAATTTGCACATCATATCTTTAACCGATTAAAAATGGCGAGAAAAAACAACAAAATCGTGTTTTCCGATTTTGCCCCATTTGTATGTACTTTTTTTAATACTACTGTACTTACTATTCTTTTTCGATTTAGAATTAAATAAGCTTTCAAACGATATGCCACACAACGATATTTGGTTGAACCACTCGAAATCAATTTTAAAAAAAAATTAAAATTGCTGATACACGAAAATTTTTAATACTACTCCTAAATATCGTTGTGTGGCATATCGTTTGAAAGCTTATTTAAGGGGGCGCTACCCTGTACGCCATATTGAATCTGATTCCCATAAGAGCAATGCTACAGAATAAGTAATTTTTTCCGTTAATTCGTGGAATAAATTTAAAAATTTGGTTTCATTTAGAAGTAGTGTTATATGCGGATGTTAATTGCTAAATACATTTTCAAAAATTGTTTTATTGTTTTCATAAACGTTTTATTGTTTTGTAAAAAATAGTAAACTTAATTAATTTTTTACTCAGTTGTAAAAAGAGATACTGCATTGCAAAAAACATTAGAAATCAACACCCACAATCTATTTTACTTAAAGAAAAAAAAATACAGCTTTCGTTTTTTGAGAAAAACAACACAAAAATATGCTTAATAGTGAAGGTATGTTTTGGTTATTTAACATTGAAATTGGTACCCAACTTCGCTGTTTTGAATGTAGGGAGCCGAGCCTTGATTCTAAATCCAAAAAGAATAGTAATTAGTACTAAAAAATATAGTAGGACAGCAAAATGGGGCAAAATCGGAAAACTTAATTTCGTTGTTTTTTGGTCGCCATTTTTAATCAGTTAAAGATATGGATGTGCACATTTCACCGTTGGGATTCTCTTGAAATTCTACATCGAAATGATGTATCACATAACCATAACCAGTTTGACCACCTTCCCATTTAAAAAAAAAAAGTTACATTCAAAATGGCGGATAATTTTTTTGAAATCTTAATAAAATAGTATTTTTACATAGAGTAGGTTCCTGAATCACATCTACCTTAAAATTATCTTTATATAAGAAATAAACCGGTTCCAGACTTTTTCAACACCCTGTATATATATATATATATATATATAAGCTGACACAGAAATGCTTCGCTATTGCATAACTATTTTGGTGAAATAAATGCGACAAATGATGGTAATTTTAGATCGATGCAGCAAAATATATAGATAGATTCCCCGATCCGGATTTGCATGGATCGAGAGAGAAATCAAAGTTAAATTTATATTAACAAAAACAAATATATCAATGAATATATTATACTATGTGTTTTTATGGGGATTTTTAGTAACTTTAACCCACCAAACCCCCTAAAATTTGGAATCTTTTGAAACCCTTTCTTAGCAAGCACCTATGGCCCCAGAGGAAGCAACATACCGAATTTCATTCCAATCCGTTTGGTAGTTTTGGAAAAATCGTGATTTAGTAAATTTGACCCCCCCCCCCCCCCCATAAGATTTCGAATATTTTGAAACCCTTTCTTAATGAGCACCTATGGCCCTAGAGGAAGCTACATGTAGTAGTTTTTGAGATTTCGTGATGAATCAGTGAGTGGCATGTTTCTTTTATATATATGTAGATATATGTGTTCGCACTCTAGCGGCCGCATTTGAAGTCCGAATTGGTTCAAATTTGGTAATGTTGGTTGTCTAAGTCGGTCGGACGAGTTCATTAGCCAAAAAAATCCAACAATCGAAAGCACGTTTTTTGACCAGAAGTGACTATTTTTTGAGATTTTTCCTACGAGAATGAATTTGTTTGTTTCTACGAATATAAATGTAGGATGTCATTCTGCAATTTCTTTTTTTTTTTTACACGACCTTATAGCTCGCTTGGTTCCCCCAAAATCGATCAAAACTTAAAGTGCCATAGAAGTTCCCGGTTTCAAAGCCATGTGATGGATTCTACCGTGGGTTTTGGCGTGCGAAGCACGCAATGCATTGTGTATTGAAGATACTCCTAATACAAGGGTTGGCGTGCGAAGCACGCAATCTATTGTGCATTGAAGATACTCCCAATATGCAGAATGGCGTGCGGAGCATTCAATGTTTTGTGTATTGAATATACGCCCAATACGGGAGTTGGCGTGCGGAGCACGCAATGCTTTGTGTATTGAAGACACTCCCAATATGCGGAAAGGCGTGAGAACCTTTATTCAGCACCGTCGTGATGGACCTATTTCCCAAATTGTTGGTTGAAACCCAACAAGTTTATATTATATTAAACTTAATTTTTGAAATTTGCTCAACTCACGTCAGCGGTTCAGCTGCGTGGTCGAATTATTTTTTAAGAAATCGGCCTACACATTAATAAAGTTGATTTTCAAATAACAAATTATAAATAATATTCTTTTACAGAAGTCTATGTTGCAGTTTTATTTATTTATTTTGTAATTAAATTACGATAACAGTAAATTATTGTTATTTGGTTATTGTTAAACCAGCTGGTACCTTTGGCTTCGCAATCAGACGTGATTAGATAAATAAAAGCGTTATCAGGTAAATATTGTACCTTACCATTACACGAAATTAAAAACCCGATTTTAGATCCGAGTTCCATGGCCCAAAAACGCACAGCGGTTTTCGCCCGAATCGATCTACGGATCCCTTTTAGGCCTACGTAAATTATTAGCTGCGCACCAATAAATGCTGAAAATTCCGTTTTCCGCCAGTTTGTTTCTTATAATTCTCGAATGAACGTACAAATTATAAATAACAGGTTGTTGTGTATTTAACATCCACTAGGCCGTTTCACATTATTTGATACTAATCTATATATATAAAAGCCAAAACCCACTGACTCACTGACTCACTCATCACGATTTCTCAAAAACTACCAAACGGATTGGAATGAAATTTGGTATGTAGCTTCCTCTAGGGCCATAGGTGCTTACTAAGAAAGGGTTTGGAGAAATTAGAAATTTTAGGGGTGTTTGGGGGGATCAAATTTATTAAATCACGATTTCTTCAAAACTACCGAACGGATTGAAATGAAATTTCGTATGTAGCTTCCTCTAGGACCATAAGTGTTCATTGAAAAAGGGTTTTAAAAAATTGGAAATTTTAGGGAGTTTTTGGGGGGGATTAAAGTTATTAAATCACGATTTCTTCAAAACTACAGAACGGATTGAAATGAAATTTGGTATGTAGCTTCCTCTAGGGCCCTAAATGTTCACTGGAAAAGGGTTTTAAAAAATTAGAAATTTTAGGGAGGTTTGGGGGTAAAATGACTAAATCACGATTTCTCCAAAATTACTGAACAGATTGGAATGAAATTTGGTATGTAGCTTCCTCTAGAGCCATAGGTGCTCACTAAGAAAGGGTATGAAAAATTTCGAAATTTTATGAGGGGTTTGGGAGATCAAAGTTACTAAAGTCATAATTTCAGATCTTTTATTATTATGAGAATAGTGCTTTTATTATTTAAGATCTATATATATAAAAGCCAAATACCACTCACTAACTGAACACTTAAAAAGAATACAATTACGTTAAAAAGACAGAAAATACCAACCACCACGGGCAACGCCGTACGGGTCAGCTAGTTTGTTATATATTTAACGGTTAAACCAGCGTATACAGTGAATTAAAACACACACGATCTTGTCAAAGTGTTAAGGAGATCCTAAACCAAAAATCAGCATTTTTGAAATTTGTTGAAAAAATGTTTTATTTAATTTTACATACATTTCTGAGTAGGTATGCACATTTCTAGGCCTTTGTGGTTACTTTTTCATATTAAAAAAACATAAAATAAAAAGGTAGTGCAATTCGCGAATATAGAGTGTTGAAGCATTGAATTCCGTTCCCGAAAGTTGACTTTTTCCATGTTTGGATCTAGCCCAGTCGGTGTAATTTACAACTACCAGTAATTTACATACGGCTGATTTTTTTTTTTTTATAAGTACATTAAAGTATGTAGATTAACATAAAAAAAGTTTACCAGTCCATCAATTTCTCAAAGTCGAAAAAAAAATCGAAAACATTTTTTTTCAATTATCCTTAATATTTCGAGCTGGGATGAAGATCAAGAAAAATTAAAAATACCACCGTGTAGGGGAAGTATTTTTCAATAAAAAAGGCCATATGTATTTCTTTCCTCTGAGCAATGGTTTATCTGGGAAAAATCGATAATGCAGGTATGTATTTGCAGCAGGGGAAATCACTATAAGTTGAAATCTCATTCATATTATGAAGCGTTGGGTCATTCTAAATTTACTTAATTGTAATATATCGAATTGATACTTGACATAGGAGTTAAAATATATATTTTAAACATTTATGCTGAGTCTCAGCTTGTTATCTTGAAAATGACCCGATGTAGAGCTACTTGACTTATCAATGGGTTTCTCGATTTTATGAGTACCGAACCAACGAACTAATTTTAATTGGCTCCAGTTTAGAAAATTTTCAAAATAGGAACCTAAAAGTTTTTTTACGAGTTAAACATATAGATTCAAACCAGATCAATGAGTATAAACCTTTTTTATTATTTACTTTTAAAAGCACACGTAATTTAAAAAAGTGTAATTTTATACCTTTTACTTTCTCTACCTTATACGTAGTATATGGAGAAAGTATTGTTTTCGTAAAAATGATCGAATTTGAATTTTCAGTTGAATTATTGGTTTTGGTGCTCCCAGAACCACAAAAAATAGTTTAGTGCAATTATTTGTGTTGGTGATCCCTGAACCCAAAAATATTTTTAGTGGAATTTTTTGTTTTGGTGCTCCCTGAACCCAAAAAAGTGTTTTTAGAGTGGTGTCTGTCTGTCAGTCTGTCTGTATGTATAGCCTACACGACCAGAGAGGACACTATTGGTCCGATTTTCATGAAATTGGGTATGTAGGTACTAAACCCTAATATCTCCAGGAATGTTTTTAATTTTTTCCAATTTTTAATTTTTAAGGGTACTTTTTAAGGGGTAATTTTTAATTTTACCCCTAAAAACCCATAAAAACGACAAAAATGCAAATTTCTCAAAAACGGCTCTAACGATTTTGATCAAATTTTCAGTATTTATAGTGCTTAAGATGCCAAACAAAATGACACCACCCGCTTTTATCAAAACTTCGGCGTTTTATAACTATGGGGAAATGTTTAAAAATAAACAAGTTTGTGTTGTCAATCTAGCATCGCGGCAGCGGCCGCACGGGGTAGCACCACGGTAGCGAGCACGGCCAGTAATTCAAAGGTCGCGCGATCGAATCCCGCCTGGGACAATAATTTTTTTATACGATTGACGTAGGTAGAATATTATTTTTTTGTTTTGTTCTAAAAAGTAGTAAATAAAATGATTAAAAACAATATTATTTCGACTACAGTAAGTTGGGAGAAAGTTTGTGTCAGTTAACTGATACCGTTTATTTAGATTTTTCTTCAAAACGCTTGAGTGGATCAGCTGCAGATTAGTCAATTTTCTAAATATAGTTTTTAAAATAAGTATAGCAAAAAACAATTGTGTTTGTAACTTCTGTACCAATTTTTAAATCGATATGTTAAAAAATGTCGAAAATGGAGTTGTTGAATCCAAAAGTGTTATAGTTAAAACGAGATAGGTAAAAGAGAAGACTATTTTCAAGTGTCTCGTTTTTAAAAATAACGTGAAAAATCGATCATACTTACTAAGAATATTTATACAGATGTATTCAACTTGTAAAACAAATTTGATGTTGTTTTCCAAAAATTGACGAAACTGGAATGGATTGAAATTAGTTCATGGGTCCAGTACTCCTAAAATCGAGAAACCCATTGATAAGTCAAGTGGCTCTAGATCGGGTCATTTTCAAGATAACAAGCTGAGACTCAGCATAAATGTTTAAAATATATATTTTAACTCCTATGTCAAGTTTCAATTCGATATATTAAAATTAAGCCAATTTAGAATGAGCCAACGCTTCATTATATGAATGAGATTTCAACTTTCAGTGATTTCCCCTGCTGCAAAATACGTACATGCATTATCGATTTTTTTCCAGACAAACCATTGCTCGGAGGAAAGAAATACATATGACCTTTTTTATTGAAAAATAATTAATAATTAATTTTTCTTTATCTTCATCCCAGCTCAAAATATTAAGGATAATATAAAAGAAAATGTTTTCGATTTTTTTATGACTTTGGGAAATCGGTAGACTGGTAAACTTTTTTTATGTTAATCTACATTCTTTAATGTACTTATAAAAAAAAATCAGCCGTATTGTAAATTACTGGAACTTTTGGTCTAAAATTACCACTACCGAATGGCCTAATGTACTTATGTCTGAACAAAATCTAAATTATTAGACCTAAGCCTTTGAATTTTTACAACTTTATCTTGGATATATTTGTAAAATGTTTGGGTATGGAAAACACTATAGATATAAAAATACTAAATTAAATGTTTTTATAATAATATAAAACGTTTGAAAAACATATTTTTAAATTATAACCTTATAACTTTTTCTTTCTCACTATACTATATTATAGTGTTCGCAAAAAAAATCGATGTTGAGATTTTTGTGGAAAAATCCGTTTTGGGACCCCCTGAGTTCAAAAAAGTGGTTTTTACAAAATTTCTATCTGTATGTATGTATGTCTGTCTGTATGTATGCAAAGCTAGAGAGAAAACTATTCGATCGATTTCGAACAAATTTACATCAAACATGTCAATTAGGCCTATATAGATGCACGAAAAAAATTTTAAATTTTTTTTGAAAAACAACCCCCTTTTTGGCCAAAAAACCCCAAAAATCAGTTATTATTTTTTTATAAAAAAAAAACAGTTTTAACGATTTTGATAAAATTTTGCTTATTAGTAGCACTAATAGCTAATAATAATAATAATTATTATTTAATCTCTTACTTTAATATCACCTCTCCTACCCCTCCTAAAGTTATGAAGTCACATTGAATCTATTTAATAATTTAAATATGTTTGGGAGAAAGTATGTGCCAGTTCCTGGTACCGTTTATTTTGTTAGAAACAGCACGTGGTTTTCCATACCCAAAAAATTTCTTTGTATTATTTTTAATTCTACAAAATATTTTAAAAAATTATTCAAATTGATTAAAAAAAACCAAAAAACATTATTCAAAATTTAAAAAAAAACAATAAAAATATTAAGTTTAAAAGTACATTAATGCGCGGGAAAAATGTTCCTCCATCCAAATCATTCTTTTTAGTTAAACTAAACAATATAAAAATGAATTCAAAGGTTAAATCCTAAAAATACAAATATTTTGATAAAAATAGGAACCCTAAATATTTCCGGAAAACTCCGAAACGTTCTCTACGTGCAAATGAAAGTTTCGTCAAAATTGGTTCAACCATTCCGGAGATTAGCCCGGACAAACAAACAGACAGACAGCAATTTTTTTTTAATGCATGTTTAGGTTTTTGGTAAAGTGTTAATAATAATATGAGTTTAGAAAAAATTATTTATTTCGTAATCATAGACGGACACTATAATTTTATTTATATGTATAGATATAGTCCAAGCTTCTTAGGTTAGGTTAAGCTTTGAAACAATTCCTCGGCGACTGCATGATAAAAACTCACCCAAAGTATAGAATCTATCCTGAACACTTCCATGACAGACAACAAACACAAAACTGGAAGCAAACAAAGCCAACTTTTGGTTTTATACAATTAAAGTATTCTTAATTGCTGATTAACGCTAGGACCGGAAGTCGGCCATATTTACAAATAGTCGAAGTACCAGCCAATGAATGAAATGCAAAGACAATAGCTCAGTGCTGAGGTCTTGTTCAGCGTGCGGAAAGATGTTTATTGCGATAACTGGTCTTCAGGGTCGTCCGTCTTTCTTCGAGAATTTGGGATGGATACGACCTTAGAAGGAAATCAATGAACTGAGTAGGTGGTCGGTTTGTAGATCAAGTGATGTAACGGATTTGTAGACGATTGCATCTTTTGAAAAGGAAATGAGGTTAAAAAAACAAAGAGGTACAATATCTAAACCATAAAAAATAACCGTGAAGTCGGAATTAGTTCTGGAAATTTTTTTTAGTTGCAGTCCGATTCCTCAAAAGGTATTTGAAATACCCTCCATGAATTTGTAAGAAATATATATAATTAGACCACGCAGCTGAACCGTGCAAATTTCCGATATTAAATTTTAGGGTTTCAACCAACAATTTGGGAAATAGGTCTATTCACGACTGGGCTGAATAGCTGCAAAATGGTTCGCACGCCATTCCGCATATTGGTAGTATCTTCAACCCACAAAACAGTGCGTGCTTCGCACGCCTACCCCCTTATTGGGAGTATCTTCAATATATAATGCATTGCTTGCTTCGCACGCCAACCCCACGGTATAATCCACCCCATGGGTTTGAAAAGGGTACTTCTAAGGTATTTTACGTTTTGATCGATTTCGGGGGAACCAAGCGAGCTATAAGGTCGCGTGAAAAAACCAAATGTGCAGAATAACATCCTACATTGATGTTTGTAGAATAAGCTCAAAAACTAATTCATTCTCGTAGGAAAAATCCCAAAAAATAGTTACTTCAGGTCAAAAACGTGCTTCCGATTGTTGGATTTATTTGGCTAACGAACTCGTCCTAGCGACGTAGGCAACCAACATGTGTACCAAATTTGAACCAAATCGGACTTAAAATGTGGCCGCTAGAGTGCGAACACATATATACATATTTGCCAACCAAACCGAATTCAAGTAGCTAACCAAACCTGAATCATTGAAGAACTCAAGTAGCTAACCAAACCTGAATCATTGAGGAATTCAAGTAGCTAACCAAACCTGAATCATTGAGGAATTTAAGTAGCTAACCAAACCGAATTCAAGTAGCATAATTCATTCTTATAATTCTAATTGTGTATACATTTATTTATATTGGTTTAATTTTAGCTTTTTTAGTTAAATAACCTATGTTTATATTTCATTTTTGACTACCTAAAGCTCATGTTGAAGCTCCTATCTCTGGGTCTATAGTTTTCTCTTTTAGGCGTGGATCTCTAAATATGTAAATAAAAACGTAAATGTGTGCGATAGTGGGACCCCCGTCAGGAACGAAGTTCATCACGCCTTTTCTTCAATTCTTTTACCAGCCTTAACGGCAACATAATTTTAATCTTTCAATTGCCGTTTATCATTAGTTTGTTTTTTATACAAATATTTACTGTTTTCATACGTTTCATGTTATTATAATAAAGATGTAGAATTAATTATAACATGAAAGCTAAGACGGTAAACACAGTTAAATGTCCATTCATTGTAAATACATTCAATACACATAAAATGTTGGTTCAGACATCTAGGCCTAACCTAAAATTATTGTGTGTATGTTTAATTTATTTTACTCGTCTTAACGGCAACATACAATGCAATAATTTTAGGTTATTTCTAGACTTAAAATTACTTTCTGGGCCTAACCTAAAATTTCAGCGCTTGACGACAATATTTTGAACTACGCTGGACGGAACGCTTAATTTAAATTGATGATCCAAAACACACGTTTCTTGAATTCATTGCCATAGCAACCAATTTGGTAACGGTATTTTCGTTATTCGTATTTTATATTTATCATTGCCATAGTGACCAATTAATAACACTTTTTTCTTTACGCATTACATTTTCTATTTGTTAACTCCTACCGCGACCCACGTAGGAACTTCGTTCCTATACCCTAACCTAAAAGTAAGAAACACAAATAATTGCTTCAAAGTTAGAAATCAGTCAATAGAAATATTAGAGCAATCAGTTTTGTCATCTGTTACTAGGGGCTCTGCCCCTGGACGCTCCGCGTCCCAACCCCGGCTCGGCCTTCGGCCTCAGATGGCTGCTTCGCTTCTCTCGCAGGTGGAAAATTCGATAAAGAATCTCGTTGATCTTTGGCTCGTTTGTACATAGGTGACCGAGCATAAATCAGCTGTTTTATTTGGCAGCTGACTCAAACTCATTAAACATTATCTCCATAAGATTAACATGGGAAATTTGAAGGATTGTATACCGGAGCTCCTTCTCGGGTGAATAGCGGCTGAACGGATGATAATATATAAGACTTGACATATCTGTGAATGATTATGTTCAGTTTTTGATCCAAATTAGCTGTTTTATATATAATATATAATAGGTTTGTAACAACCAATGTTTGAATTGAATTAAAATATAGTTAGAATTTTTCATTGATTTTTGTTTGTGTTGTTTTTAGTTTGTCAATGTAACCTCAAAAAGGTAATACTCTTCAAATTTTCTAAGTAATGTTGCTATGGTAATGAAAGTAAACGAACATGATGTGTTGCTAAGTTTTTTATACGAACAGCTGTTTTTGTTAAAATCAATAGAAATCTTTCTTCCATAAGATTAACATTGAAAATTTGAGGGCCACTGGGGCGTAGCCCTAATGTCCTAGGACTTCGGTAAATGGCCTAAAACCTTCCCAGGGTTAACCTGTGTTACTATGCAAAATTTCAAAGCAATCGGATGGACGGTATACGAACGCAAAGTGGACAAAGAACAAAAAAAACCCCATAAGGAATACACAGCAGAAATTTGCATTTGATTATAACGTTTGTAAGGCGAAAGATACATGATTTGTAATGCTTGATGACATATCTGTGAATGATTACCTGCAATTTAAAAAAAAAAATAAGGAAATCGGCCGGATAGAATGGCCGTACTGACTGCCACAAGTTTTCATAAATTCTTTTAATATATAGATTTTATGCAATTGGTTGCTATGGTAATAAATGTTAATTTATAACTAAATTTACAAATATTGAAATAAAAAATGTTTTTATTAAAATGAATTATAGCCTATGTTGATCAGAGATAATGTAGGTTGTCATTAGTAAAACTATTTTTTCAATCGGTTCAGTAGGTCCTTAGATTACCCCCTGCAAACAAACAAACAAATTTTACCTCTTAGTAATAAACTGTTTCTCTAATATTTTCAATAACAGATGATTTCAAACTTTGAAACAATTATTTGCATTTCTATCTTTTAGGTTAGGTTTTTGTAAAGAGCGCCATCTGTTGGACGTAAAAACAACACAAACTATACTACATTTTGTATCGAAAAGGGAGCGCCATAATAAACAATTATTAAATATGTTAAGTGTTGGTACAGCAATCAGCTGCTTACTCAAATATATTTGCACTAGGGGAGACCCCTGCGTGCTCCGCACGCCAACCCCCAATGGAACCTTTCAAAAACATATGTTATGTTTTATTTATAATAAAGGTGTATGATTAATAATAACCTCAAAACTAAGATGGTAAATAATGTTAAATGTTCAAATCAAATTGTTTCGTATATTTTATAACATCAGTTATAATAATGGTTAAAAGAACCAGCAAGGCTCAGGACTACACTTTTAAACGCTAACCTAAAAGCTAGAAATACAAAAATAATTGCTTCAAATTTTGAAATCAGCTGTTAATGGAAATATTGGAGCAACCAGTTATATTACGGTATCTGTTATTTTATTCAATTTGTTGCTATGGTAATAAATGTAAATACATGTGTTGGTTTATCATTCTAGGCCTAACCTAAGAAATTTTTCCGATTAATTTACACATATTAAAACAAAAAAAGGTTTTTATCGAAATTAATTATAGAATTATAGCCCATGTTACTCAGGGATAGTGTAGCTTTTTATTAGTAAAAATATTTTTTCAATCGGTTTTGTAGTGCCAGAGATTACCCCCTACATACAAACAAACAAACTTTTCCTCTTTATAATATTAGTAGAGATCAAATGTTTTAATGTAAACTACAGAACAGCTGTTTTATGTTTTTAATTTATTTAATACCAAATGTTTTAATGTAAACAAAGCAGATGTTTTAAAATTCTCATGCATTTCTTATGGGGATTTTTCGTTTTTCGGGGACCCCAAAAACTCCTTAGTTTTTAATTTTAGAAAAAACTTATATTTTTCCCTCGTTCCTTGAATCGATACCTTTAATTTGATACCTCTCCCATAATCCTCCGATTTACCAAATTCCCACAATTTTTAATCTAAAATTTCGCTTACAGAATTATATATAAGGATTAACAGATGATTTCAAAATTTCAAACATAAATTTCTAACTTTTAGGTAGAGTTTTGTTTACGGGTAGACCTGAGCATTGCTGATTTTTTTAACCTTTATTATAACTAACTCATGTTATAAAATATTCGAAATAATTTGATTTGCGCATTTAATATTATTTACCATCTTAGCTTTGAGATTATTATTAATCCTACACCTATATTGTAAAGAAAACATAACATATGTGTATAGAAGAGCCCAAAAAGATTGACGTGCGAAGCACGCAGGGGCCTCTCCCCTAGTAAACAATAAAATGAATAACAGTTTAAAACGTTATTGTTAATAAATTTAAAATCCACGAAACTATTTCCGTGTGGGCGGACGCTGCTTAACTAAAAGTGTAAATACAAAAGTCTTTGTTTGTAATGAAAGCAGACATTGTTGCAATAAAAAGAGGAAGGATGCGAAGGAAGCGACGATTTCCTCTGATTCTAAACAGAAGATGTTGAAGCACCTGTAATTACGGGTTGGCATTGTTGTGGCTGCAATATGGGTCGGGTCCTTCGCATGCGGTTAAGACTGAGATGAATTTATTTGCATGATGACCTTTAACTCATCTCGACAGTGTTTGAACGACTACTGTTCTCTACAGCCGTTACAGTCTCTCTCGGCGTCTCTGAAATTAATTGAATTTATATATACAGCCTTGAATGCTGTGGAATAGGAAGTGATAATTCTGTGTAACGAATACGGTTCTTTACCAATATCTAATGGCTTGGTCGTTCATCTGGGCAGATGATTAGATTTTTTATCAAATGTAATAAACGGTACCAGGAACTGGCACATTTTTTCTCGCAAACATATTTAAATTATTAAACAGATTCACTGTGACTTCATAATTGTAGGTGGGGTAGGAGAGGTGATTTATTAAAGTAGGAGATTAACTAATAAATATTATTATTATTATCTAGAGAGAAAACGCTCGATCGATTTCGAAAAAATTCGCAAAAACACGTCTATTAGGCCTGTATAGATGCACGAAAAAAGGATTTAAAATTTTTTTAAAAACAACCCCCTTTATGGCCAAAAAACCCCCAAAAATCTGTTATTATTATTATTATTAGCTAAACGAGAATGTTTAGAAAGATGCGGTTTGGTACATTAAAGGCTACAAATAAGCCAAATTTTATCAAAATCGTTAGAGCCGTTTTTTATAAAAAAATTATAACAAATTTTTGGGGTTTTTCTTTCCAAAAAGGTTTTTTTTTTTAAATTTTCAAAACCGTTTTTCGTGCATCTATACAGGCCTACTTGACATGTCTGGTGCAAATTTGTTTGAAATCGATCGAATAGTTTTCTCTCTAGCTTCGTATACATACAGACATCTATATATATTATATAAAAGCCAAAACCCACTGACTCACTGACTCACTCATCACGATTTCTCAAAAACTACCGAACGGATTGGAATGAAATTTGGTATGTAGCTTCCTCT
>JAGFPH010002117.1:56739-67419 GCA_018207615.1 Philaenus spumarius
GAGGGATCAAAGTTATTAAAAAACGATTTCTTCAAAACTAGCGAACGGATTGGAATGAAATTTGATATGTAGCTTCCTCTAGGGCCAAAAGAGTTCACCAAAAAAGGTTTTTAAAAAAATTGGAAATTTTAGGGGGGTTTGGGGGTAAAAATTACTTTATCACGATTTCTCCAAAATTACTGAACAGATTAGAATGAAATTTGGTATGTAGCTTCCTCTAGGCTCTGGGCCATAGGCGCTCGCTAAGAAAGGGTTTAAAAAAATTCGAAATTTTAAGGGGGGATTTGGGGGTATCAAAGTTATTAAATCACAATTTCTTCAAAACTACAGAACGGATTGGAATGAAATTTGGTATGTAGCTTCCTCTAGGCCATAAGTGTTCACTAAAAAAGGGTTTTAAAAAATTGGAAATTTTAGGGGGGTTTGGGGGTAAAAATTACTAAATCACGATTTCTCCAAAATTACCGAACAGATTGCAATGAAATTTGGTATATAGCTTCCTCTAGGGAAATAGGTGCTCACTATAAAAGGGTATGGAAAATTTCGAAATTTTAGGAGGGGTTTGGGTGGATCAAAGTTACTAAAATCATAATTTCAGATCTTTTATTATTATGACAATAGTGCTTTTATTATTTAAGATCTATATATATAAAAGCCAAATACCACTCACTGACTGAACACTTAAAAAGAATACAATTACGTTAAAAAGACTGAAAATACCAACCATCACGGGCAATGCCGTACGGGTCAGCTAGTATAGATATAAAAATCGTTTTTGGCAAACTGTTGCATATTTAAGTTGTAATCATTTAACTGTAATCTCCATATACAGGGTGTCTCACGGAGAAATGGAGAAACTTTCAGGACGTGTTCTACTTGTAAAAATAAAGAAAAAAGTTCCCATAAACATAGGTTCGGAAATGCTTCGTTTTCCAGATATCCGCCATTTTCTTTTTACACGAGACATAATCTATAAAAATGTACGTTTATTTGTTTCTTTGTCCTTTATAAACTCAAGAACTATTCGACCGATTTCACTAAAACTTTCACAGTTTATTTATATCATTGCCAGGAGTGTTTAGAAGTTAAAACTACTACAGTCTAAGGAGTTGAAGCTGGGTTGCTACCCCTATGCAATAAATATAAATTAAACTAACTGCCTACAAGCTATAAAATTAAAATAATGTAATATTATTTTTAAGTTATATAACAAATTATTTACAATTAGATAACTTAATCCAATGAGATGAAATGGATTAAGAAAATAAAAACCAGTAAGATTGTTCAAATAGCCAGGCGTAACATCTATTGTGAAATACTAAAAGTGTACAGTATCTGGGCCAGGCCAAGCATCGCTGAGGCGTAGTTATGGTTTCACTTTCTGTCATAGTCTAGTCAGTGTTAGTTCATACCTCAGCCATGGAGTACGCGGGTCTGATCTGTGCCCTTGTTATGGCCTTCGTATGCAGGGTCAACACCCTAGCGGCTCAACAGACACAGGTAATAATACAATCGGATATACAATATGTTAGAATAATTATTTATCCTTTCGGGAAACCTGACAGAAGCTATAATATTGTTTATTATTTGTCATGTTTAAACTTGTGTATTTAAGTTGTTTTAGTATTAATTTTTTTACTAGTTGTTAGTTGTTGATGAATATGTCTATTTTGATATTGCTCAGATTAAGCATTAAATTAGGCCTGTTAAGAATGAAATGTTTTCTAAACAAAACAAAATACTTATATTACTGTTAAAAAATCGCTAACGCAACCACAGTGTATTGTGTAAAAATTTAAGTACTTTTTTTGTATAAAATAAAGTATTTGTCAAATTACAACAGCTTTTTAACATTCTATTGTTCAAAATATTGCACTTTGAGTTAAGTTTTATTGTTTGCAAATAAATGGTAAAACATGCCTCTAATAGTTGTTGAAATAAGAGTTTCTGAAACTTTCAGCGCTCCTAGCGGTTAAACGGTTAAGTTTATAAAAAAAAAAAACATTAAGAATAAAAACGTCTTAAAATTGCATGAAAAATCCAAATCCGTCATATAGAATGGGGCTTTCCATAAGAAATTTCAAAGTTGACCGCCATATTGGAAAATGGCGGCCATTTAGAAATATTTGAACTACATATTTTTTAATTTCTCGTAAATCAAGGAGCGGTTCCCCATTTAAAGTTTGCTGTAAAATTAATACTTTCTGAGATCCCAATGGTGGCCAAATTAAAAAAATCACATAAAATAGAAAATGTTTGATGGGTTATATCTCATAAACGGTTGGGTTTAGGAAAAAATAAGTTGACCGCCGTATTGGAAAAATGGCGGATTTTTTTGAAATTTTAATATTGTATTTTTAATGCAAGGGAAAAAGTAGGGAAGGTCCCCCATTTAAAGTTTGTTGTAACTTTTATAGTTTCCGAGATCCCAATGGTGGCCATCTTGAGTAGGGCCTATATAGCTTACACACTCACAGCTACAAGTTCAACATATTAAAAAGAAACACAATACTATACAAAAATATATAAACAAAAATCGAAAGAGAAAAAACTTCCATACACCTCTTACACTCATTTTCCATGCATCCGAATAAAATAAATAATTCGACCACGCAGCTGGACCGCTGACGTGAGTTGAGCGAATTTCCAAAATTAAGTTTATATGCCTATGTTTTAGGGTTTCATCCAACAATTTGGGAAATAGGTCTACTCACGAAGGCGTTGAACAGCTGTCTGTGTGTACGCAATATATTAGTAGAATTTGTTTCCTCCTAGTGGCCTCGCGAGTTTGCATCACTTGGCTTCGAACCGGGTACTTTTATGGTATTTTACGTTTTGGTCAATTTTGGGGGAACGAAGCGAGCTATAAGGTCGCGTAAAAAACAAAATGTGCAGAATACCATCGTACATTTATATTTTTAGAAAACCCTCTAAAAAATGTCATTATCGTAGTAAAAATCTAAAAAAATAGTTACTTCCGGTCAAAAAACGTACTTCCGGTTGTTGGATTTTTTGGCTAACGAACTCGTCCGAGCGACATAGACAACCAACACGTGTACCAAATTTGGACCAAATCGGACTTAAAATGCGGCCGCTAGAGTGCGAACACATATATACATATGAATTTTAATGACCCCCAAAACGTGTTCTGGGGACCATGATCGGTGCTCATTTGCTACTCCCGACCTTGGGACTCACCATAAGGGCCACTGCAATAGCTCATTTTTCCTATGGAAATTCGCTAATAACGTATTTCAACCTCCAACAGACCTTCAACATAATCCGTGCACAAAAGCCAGCTTTTTAAGAAGAGCTAAATATGTCTTTAGATGTGTGCTGGCTTTAATATTTTCTGGAAGTTGGTTATATATTCTAGGTGCAACTACAGAGTAAAATGTTAAATATTATTGTTAATTTTGTTCTGGGTACGAAAACTTGGTTACTATATCTAAACAAGTAATCATTTCTGTAATGCAGATCTAAAAAACACCCATTCGTATTGTAACAAATTTGCATAACCTTAAATATACAGGATGGTCAGAACCAAGTGTTCAAAACTTCGGCAAATGGTTCTACGGGTTAAAATGAAGAGAAAATCAAGAATAATATTTTCTCGAAAAACGCTTCATTTTCCAAATATCCGTAATTTTCTTTCTTTTACTAAATAATTAATATCTAGATAACGGTTTTACCGATTGAGTTCAAAGTTGGCATGAAGTTTAACCTAATAATGATCTGTCTTAAGAAAAATAAGCAATTATCACGCATTTCAAAATGGCGGCTGTTTGAATATTTCAAACCTAAATTACTCAAAAACTGTACATTTTAACAAAAAATGTCAGAACACTTTTTTCGTAGCCCTTTTGATTCCCTATCGGATGGTGTAACTGTTAAAAAAATCGTATGAAGAATAAAGTTAAGTTATGTGTAATAAATGGTTTATTCAACCCGGCATCCTATACCAACACATTTAATACTACAATATTATATGTGCATTTGCTGGCATTATCTTTAACTGAACTATTATCCTTCATCCGATTATTTTGACATTTTATGTCAAAGTTACATCATCCGATATGGAATCAAAAGGGCTACGAAAAAGGTACCTTGTTGTTTTTTGTTAAAATGTACGGTTTTTGAGTAACTTAGGTCAGACATTTTCAAAAAGCCGCCATTTTAAAGCGCATGATTGGATATAATCGTTTATTTTTCTTAAGATAGATCATTGTTAGGTTAAACTTCATGCCAAGTTTAAACTCAATCGGTTAAACCGTTCTCTAGATATAAGTTATTTAGTACAAGAAACAAAATGGCGGATATTTGGAAAATGAAGCGTTTTTCGAAAAAATATTATTCTTGATTTTCTCTTTATTTTGACCCATAGAACCATTTCCCGAAGTTTTTAACACTTGGTTCCCACCACCCTGTATATAAAGATCTTAGATTTAATATAGGTAATTGTCGAAACAATGGCAGTGATTTAACCTTCGTCCTTTTGTGCATGATCAGTCTTATAAACTTGTTTTGCAACAGTATCAATCAAACCAAACCAGATTCCGTACTCCGACCTACTTACTATGAACCATAGAAAAATATATTTTGCGCAAAACAGGCCTAGGAACAATTTGCTTCCAGTGAAGAAATAGACGTAAATTTTTATTTAAGTTGGATTGCAGTGCCTTTATGTGAATCTTCCATGTTAAAGCTTCATCCAAAACCACTCCTAAATATTTACACGAACTAGTAGACCCCCGAGAAATTAACCTCAAAAGTAGCAACAATTAAACAAGAAAAGAAAAATGCATAAACGTAATGTATCTTTGCCTTTAATCCCTTCTTTCTTAATATAATATTTTAGATACAACTTTTATCTCAGCTATTACGTATGACATAATTATTGTTTCGATTTGCTTTATTACCAAACTTGCATAATCGTTTAAAGACATTATTTAAAATCGTCCTGTACGCCCAGTTTTGTTTTTGTAATAAGCTGCAAAACTACTGTTGCAAAAAGAGGTTATGTCCACTACCGGTCTGGTCGCGTCTGCTTTGTTACGTAACCAGAGAAAGTTAGATACCGGTGGCAGTGCATCTTGATTTATGATGAGGCATGGCTGTGGTTCAGCTACGAACACTTCCTGTATTATCGAAGCGTCTAATAGAAGTTCAAAAGTCAACAATGATTACGTCTAGTTAGTTACTTTCTTTTGTGGTAAACAATTATTAATTGACCGAGCGAAGCGAAGTCTCCGTTTTAACTCGACCGTTCGGCATTTCGTCTGTGTGTCTGTCTGTCTCACGATTACGGCCAAACGCCTTGACCGATTTTGATGATTTTTGCATGAGTGTTCCTTATTCCTAGGCCGAGCCATGTATATATACGGTTTTTTCCATTTTTTATTTTTAACCCCTTAAATAAAATAAAAATTGCGGCCGGACCGTTTCTCTCAGTGTAAGCTTTTTTCCAAAGTCAGTTTTTGGCTTAACCGTAGGCCGAATTTAAAAACTAATAACGTTATGCGGGTGTCAAATTAGATTTTCAACAAAATTGTATTCTTGATTTTGTTCCGTATCTTTAACGGTAAGCTCACAAAATGGCCGTAAACTTCAAATTTGTAAAAAATCGTCCAAGTTTTTGTATTTCAACCATGTTTTTATACGTTTATTCTAAACCAATTCAATAGAGTTCCATAGATTTTTTGTAGAGAAAGGTTAAAAGAATTCATATATGCCAGTAAAAAAAATTATTGAAGTAATATTAACAAAGTTATTAGCTCAAGAAACAAGCATGTTCAGTAACGAAAGGAAAAAGTTCAACTTCAGGCCTACTAGTAAAGTAGATATGTACATTGTACCTGGAAAAAATTCCGAAGTTAATGGAACTTTTACAGGTTGTTCGGGGGTGCTGTGGGATGACTCTGTCAAGTTTTCCAACTCGAGGACCCTGTGCTAATTTGGGGGGGGGGGGAAACTTCAAAATGTTTGGACTTTTGTCGGTTTTTCGCTTATAATTTCTAAACTAATCAGTTTTCGACAACACATTTACTAACTGCTAAATGTACTTACAATAACGCTGACGCTCGGAAGTAGCGGAGTCAGACGTTTTCATCCCCACCACTCATAGGTGAATCGGCTTCAAGTCTTGCGCGACATTGCCTGTCTATAGTTTCCTTGGTCGCTGGTTGTGATCGACTCATAAGCTGGGTGCAAGAATAAAGATACGCGCCTACTGGGTCGGTACTGTCGGTACGGTCGTCACGGCCGTCACGGCATTTTTTAGAGGGGGTGCGCGCACTGGATCGGGAGTTCCGCCGTTCAGGCGTTCCGCACTGTCCTCCATCCGCCTTCCGCCAAAACAGAAGTAAGTTTCGGAGAGGATCTGTTGAAAGATAGATGTGGATGAGGAAATTGCGGTAGTGAGTGCGTTTTTGATAGAAGAAGAGGAGAATGTTAAAATAAGAAAAAGGAGGTTTTGGATTTATAACATTAACAGAAAAAGATTGATTTGTTGAGAATTTCACACTTTGTTCCCGGACCTTGTGGAAGATGACCTTAAGTTTTTTGAGTACTTCAGGATGGACTCACGACAAGTTTGAAACACTATTAATGATGCTGGAAGCAGACTTATATAGAGAAGAAACTAATTTTCGTCATCCATCGCAACCAAAGCAGACTGCGTAGAACGCTGAAAATGCCGTACCGACCATCCCGAACGCCTGAAGTGCGCGCGCATTGGATCGGTCGGGCGGCTCCACCGTCACGGAAATGTCCTACAGTTCGTAGCTCCAGACTTTCTATCGGACATGCCGAAGGTGCGGAACGCCGTTGACGGCCGTGACGACGCAGTGGGCGCATGCTCATTTAATTCAATGTTTTGAACTTTTGAAAAATCCCGTACCGACCGTACTGACCGTCCGTGACGACCCAGTGGGCGCGCAGCTTAAGCCTAAATATATTAAAATAAAATCTGCAATAAACCAATTTAAACAAACTACAATTTAAACAATTCAAAAGTGAAAACAAACCGTCTTTTGTTGACGACAGCAACTTGTTGAAAAATAGCGTTAGCAGTTTTAGTTCTTAACTTCACTTTTCAATACATAGCAAAACAGACTTCAATTCTGGGAGATTCTTGAATAAAAAACTACTATTTTACAGGTAGATATCATTCACGTATTTATCTTAAAATACTTGTCATCAAGTATCATTGATAAAACACATGGCGCCTTCCCTATGGGTAGAGGGGGCCACGCCCCCCACCCCCCAATAGCTCAAAGAGAAAGGCAAATGTGTAAGTTATTAATTATAGTCAGGTATTTTTCTTTAAAGAGATTAGCACTAAAATATGTTTTAAATGTGCCGTTTGATTTTTCATAAACTTATTTTATTTTTTACAAGAGTTCAAGCATGAGCTGCTGGGTCACTACTTGGTACTGCCTCTAGGAGTGTTATAGGTCTTAGGTCTTTGTCTATTCACTGACGGTGTAAAGGTACAGACTCAATGCTGTGTGGGTTAATATTTCACCTGAACAGCCAAATTGGCTTCCCAAATTTCAAAAGTTTTCTTGGGGAGGTCAAAAATATCCCTGGACTCCTTTAGTCGAAGGAGGGGAGGGTACTCCTTAACACTTTTACTGCTACGCAAATTTCGTATTTCCTATGCTTGAAGCTGCCCTTTTATTTTTTATATTTATAATCTAAATAAGTAGAAATTACTTAATTTATTATTTTTGAACCTTTATAGCACATAGGCTTAAAATTGGCGTGCGTAGCACGCAATGCATTGTGAATTGAAAATACTGTACGTCCAATATGGGCGGTTGGCGTGCGAAGCACTCAATGCTCTGTGTATTGAAAATACTCCCAATATGGAGGTTGGCGTCGTGCGAAGCACTGTGCGTCGGCCGCTTCTCATAGTGTTCAGTGTCAAGCTCACATGTGCGTCCTTAGCAGTGAACGTGTTAAGCCTCTACCTAGGTCTAGCCCTGCCCCCTAGAAAATATCGTATGGGCGCCCATGATAAAACAAGATATAAAATTGTTGACTTGAAAAACGACTATAACTTGAACTATAAAGTTCAGTATTATTTATTTTGTTGCCATGTACAAGAGAAAATAGGCCTTGATGTAATTATTTGGGTGTATTCTTCGACAATTGATTAAATTCTAAAGTTCATTTGTCTAAGTTGGAATCTAAGTTAGGTAGTATTTTAAGAGTGTTTTATTTTCTTAGGAATATGTGTCCTCCGGATGTTAAGCGCATGATTTATTTTTCACTGGCTCAAGGTAGAATAGAGTTATGGTTTGTATAGTCGGGGAGGGACTTACATTAGTAATCTAATTCCTGTAATTAATATTCTGAAACAGTTTTTCCGGATGATTCTAAACAAGAGTAGGTTGGAACATTCAAAGCCATTATTCATTTCTTTACGAATATTACCTTTAAAATACTTGTATATTTACAAAATACTTAAGTCGAAACAGGCAGCTTTCTGATCGGTGTGATGCAATGGCGGATTTACCGTATCGCACATGTCGCAGGTGCGAGGGGCCCAGCGATCCTGGGGGCCCCAAAATTGAATATTAAAATTTCAAAATATTTTAGGTTTTTCCCTAATTGTTGTTTTTCCAATAACTGTTTTCTTTATAAACCTAAGGTTTTGGATGCACGTGAAGATTTCTCAGCAATAGATAGTGCAGCCCAAAATTCATTGACCTCAGTAAAAAAAAAACTATGCAGTGAAGATGAAATCAAACGGATGAAAAGAAGAAAGAAATTTGATGAACTCCATCCTCAACGGATAACGAAGTAATTTTACAAGGAAGGCATATAAAGTGAGTGGAAATGTTCAGTGAAATTTGTGACGGATTTGTTTCTAAACTGAAAACCGACAAGGAAACTTCAGGATATTTTTAACATTTTCCAGAACTTGTTTTGCGTTCAAGAAGATCAACTTTCACGAAGTCACCTGAAGAATATATCTGAAGTTTATTCTAATGACGTCGACGGGTCACTTTTGTTGAGTTCAAACACTTTAATGAGTTCCTGAATATCTTTGAAGAAACCAAGACTACAAATACTTTAGATGAAGGAACGAACGTGAGTAAGAATTGTCCAGGAAAATGGTATAAGCTTATAGTGACAAACGACGGGCTCAAAGAAACCTTTCACAATCTAGAAACGATCATGAAAATCTTTCTTACAATTTTAATATCCAATGCTTCGAGTGAAAGATCCTTTAGTGCTTTAAAGAGGATAAAAAAACTATCTTCTAGTATAAAAACTTGGCAATACTGTATATAGAAAGTGAAACTTTGAAACATATCAGTTAGGACAAACTGAAGACACATTTGCTGCTCAGAAAGCCAGAAAAAAAAATTGGGTCTGCGTCGGACCAGACGGTGGAAGTTATACTTCTTTGGCCATTCGTATATTCGAATACTTTTCTATAATTTTAGAAAGAAAAAAATTTCCAGCCGGGGATCGAACCAGGGATTCTAGCGTAGAAGTCGAGTGTGTTAACCACTCACCCACCGAGACTCTTGAGGTATCTCTTGTAGAGAAAATGTATAAAAAGTCACTTTCCGGATTTTACTCCTAACGCGTGACGCGGTTTCTCGACCGACACCCCATCCCGATTACAACGGGCGCAAAGACGTATAACTTCAAAAATGTATTTAGCCTATGCCTATAAAAAATGTTCATATTAAGAAAAGTTTTTTTTCTTTAAATTTTATTAGCATTAAAATTATTACTACCATTGTTTCCAGTGGATTCTTGAAAACATTTTATAAAATTACTTTCTCTATAGATCATTTTTTTTTTGGTTTAACGTCCTGCTGTTTTGCACTTAAGGCTAATGAAGACGGGACCTACTGTTTTACGTGGAATCCGAACCACAGCCAATGATGTCTGTTAAGAAACCATTTAGAAATTATTCGGTGTCAATGGGAATTGAACCCTGAACTTTTCCATTGATGGTTGCCATGACGATTGATAAAGCTTTGACGCCTTAACAACCATGGCCATCGTGGCTGCTCTATAGATTCATAAAGGCCTAATTGAAAAAAATATATATTTCCCAATGTAAATTTAAAGCCTGTACTGATAGTTAATAAACTTATTTACAACATACAAGTGTTAATTATCGAAATTCATTCCTATGGGTAAATGTAAAAGGTTAACTTTTAACAGCAGACAAGAGGCCCCTAAAAGTCAAGGTGTGACGGGCCCCCAAGTAAGTAAATCCGCCACTGGTGTGATGGGAGGAGGGAACGGTTAAGAAGTGCAGGAAATTTTGTAGTGCCAAAGCCTTTTAAGACTTATTTTATGAAGAGATTTTGTTTCCAAAATTGTTTAATGTACTGCCTGGCCACATCAAATGTGGAAATTCACTTTCATTCAAATGAAAATTGAGAAATTGGATCTCTGAGCAGGGGAGGTTGTTGAACATTTGTTAAATGTAGATAGTTAATCTATACATATATAAGCCAAATACCACTCACTGACTCATCACGATTTCTCAAAAACTACTAAACGGATTGGAATGAAATTTGGTATGTAGCTTCCTCTAGGGCCCTAGGTGGCTCGCTAAGAAAGGTTTTCAAGAAATTCGAAATTTTAGGGGTGGTTTGGGGGTCAAAGTTACTAAAATCCTCTTAAGAAATACATAGTATAATA
>JAGFPH010002117.1:67429-77977 GCA_018207615.1 Philaenus spumarius
AAAATGTTATTTTGTAATAAGCTGTGTATGTTAGTTTTATGTATAGGCGTGTAAGTGCGATTGGGCGAAAGTGTTTATATTTTAGAATATGATACCTACAAGTCAAGGTCCACTTTACGTCTGATGTTGACTTCTACGCTTTACTGAATCACCCTGTATATTGTAAAAAAGAAATTTTGTAAAAACCCAAAATATATCAAGAGATCAAAACACAAACTTATTGTATGATTTAATTATTATTATTAGTTTTTTACGGAATGACAGTAAAGTTAATAATTTTAGTTCACAAGCTCCAAAGTAACCAATGGAAATAGTTAAAGGTTGTGTTTGCGTTATTCTTTTTTTTAAGTAACTCCTAAAACTACATGATTTTTGTGACTTCTAACGCAACTGAAATTTTTAAATCAAAGTTGACTAAGGCACCAAATATTTGAAAAAGTCAAACATTAGTGATTTGCAATTTATACCGGTCTCGGAGGCGTAACCACACACTTGGGGGCCCTCACGGGGGTCTGGGGGTAAATGTTGGAAAATTAACCCCCAAAAACTTGTTTTAATGCATTCTAGAAGTAAAATTTATCACATTTGTAGTACCTATGTGTTTTACTTCGCACATGTTACTGAATTGAAAATATTATATTGAAACAATGAACGATTTGCAACATTATTTACCCTTTATCTCAATATATCTCTGTAACCTGTGTCATTCAAGCTACTACATAACTACACTCATAACTTGGGCTAACTTTACATTTATTTTTGTCCATAATTAGTATCAAGTAATTTAAATCAGCTTCAACTTTTGATATTAAAATATGTAAAGGAAAGAAAGGTTTGAAGTTTTTTTTTATAATATTGTAAAGAAAATAATACAAGTGAGTGTGGGACATGATTTGAAACTATCACACAAGTTCAAAACAAAAGCAAATGTATTGTACAAGCAAAACAGTTACATTACTATTCACAACTAAGAATCTTGTTCATCCATTAAAATTCCTTTTTTCTGACTTTTGCTGAGGAAAGTTCCAGGAAATAGTTTCATGAAGTTGGCGGCTTCCGTTTGTACGTAATTTTCGTCAATAAATTCAGGTTGAACAATTTTGTACGTGTTCAAAAACTGACTTCAATCCATGAAATCGTGCGTCTAGTCGCCCACGTAACGTGTCAATCGTGGGGTAAAACACAGTCACTTTGAAGCAAGATTTTGGCTCTTGCAGCTTTTCATCCTCGCTCAGTTCATCAAAGTGATTCTTTGTTTTAGCGATTCTTTTTTGGGCAAAACCGAGCCCTATACCCCAACGCACACGCATATTTGAAGTTTCTTCACTATTTTTCGCTCTGAACTACTGATTTTTTTTCTAAAAGGGTCTAGGGGCACCCTGGCTTCAAAGAACTTTGTATTAAGTAAATGTTGTATTAAACAAATTAAAATGTTATAACAATTAAGTCGTTTTGGATAGATTTCTCAGCAAAGGTCGTCAAAAATACAATTTTTTACATTTCCCCCGTAGAAATCCAAGTAGAGCCATAGGGCCAGGGGCCACCGACAGCGTTAGCCTCTGGGCACTGCCCCGGTTACCCCGGCGGTAGTTACGGCGCTGACCGGTCTGTGAAAATCTGTGGAAAAGGCAAAATAAATAAACAGCTTTTTATATTTTGATAAATTTAGTAGGCCCTACTCCAGAAATACAAATATTAAATCAACTGTGTTGTGATTAAAACAAACAACGTTGTTTCAAGAAAATTCAACGGTCTCTTATATTTTATTTTATGTTTAGTTTTTACAATTTCCTACATTGTCAATGCTTTGTACTTGATTTTGTTTTCAGAAGCTTTGGAGGCCCTCGGGGACAGTACAAAAGCTTTGTTGACACCGACCAGAAACAAGAGAGATACTTTTTCTGGAGAAGAAAAAAGGATTGCTGGAGTAAGTTTAATGAGGATCATTTCATAGGTTCTTTCTATTTATAACACAGTTATAATATAAACTGTATGTACGTATAAATTCTTAAATTCAATAATAAATTCTTTGTATTAAATTAAAACATTTTTAGCATGTTTTAGTGTGGAGCGAAATATTCCCTCCAAATTCCCAGCTTTGTACCGATCTTGGACTTTCTACTTCTTAAAAGCTACCTCTGAGGGTTTTGTTAAATTTTAACACAAATGTTACTTAAAGAAATCATAATTAAATTTAGGTTCTTATCAATGTTTGTTAATTAACATATCTTATTTTAAGTCAATGGTTGTACTTTTCGTTGGTGTAGCTACATGTTCAGAGTGATCAGGTCAGCTAATAACATTAACACTATTGTACACATATATATATACATATTTTCTTCTCTATTGGCATTTTTATCGTATGGGTAATATTTAGTTCCAAATTTTTTTTTAACTTACGTCATCCCATACTCGATTTCTTCTGTACATATACGAAAGGGGATTATACTGACCTAACATTTAAGATAATAGAAATCAATAAAAACATATTGTTACAATGAGTTCCAGGTCACATAGGAATAAAACACAATGAAAATGTTGATAAATTAGCTGGAGAAGCAATCCAAAATAACTTTTTAGTTCAAGACCTATTAGTTCCGATTAATGACTAAACTTAAACGTCCTATATTAAAAAAATATACATAGATACTTTCAACAGTAATTATAAAGAGTCGAATAAAGCAATGTCGCACAAACAAATAAACGAAAACTACAATAAAATACCCTGGTTTAAAAACATGAAACTAAATAGGTCAGATATAATCACAATATGTACGCTAAGGATAGGAAATGCTAATACAAACAACACTTTGTATAAAATGAAAAAATATTTTACACCCAACTGTCTAAAATGTACAAAAAATTAACAGGAAACGATACAACACATAATTTTTGACTGCCCTAATTATGAAATGTTTAGGAACGAATTATATAATAAATTAAGAGAAGAAAATTGGAAGCCCCCTTTTCTCCTAATAGATATACTCAAACAAAATAATCCTAAGACAATTCTAGAAATAATTGATATGATAAAGCAGAAAAAAATTCAATTTAAAAAATACAAAAGTATTAAAAAGATAAAGTTTGAACAAGATACAGCAAATATATATGTACTAAGCTGGCTTGTGGTGCTTATATCCATGGTCCGCATCTTTTTCGGTTTAGGATACCTGAAGGACCTCTGGTGAGAAGAAAATCCCATATCACATACCAATATTGCCTAATCCATAGTTCTCAAAAAATCAAATATTAATCCTACTTTCTGTAACTAATAAGACTTACAAAACATACTATGAACACATACGAATTAAGACATACAGTAGTGACACTTTCCTACTAACAAAAAATAAAATTTATTAAAAAAAAATCGGTGATTAGTGACATAAAAGTGCTTGAAATAGAAAAATGTACAGTGAAGTTTTATAAGGGCTACATGGAACTCCAAGCCCGCCTGTAATATAGACATCAAGAAAAAAAAAATTATCTCCTACCAGTTTTGCTGCATCAACATGTCAGGATCTTCAGGGACAGGGATGATCCGCTCCTGCTTCATCAAAGTCATTCTTTACATAAAAACATTACAGAACACATACATACACAAACACACATTACAGACGCACAGAAACAAAACAAGCAATGAATAGAATCCACAATACAATAAAATACACTGGCAATACCCCAACAATTCAAAACAACCAATAAGGATCTGGGCACAGCTTTCCCTGACTCATTCCTCTATTGCATAAACTCACCCACAGAGTAATAGCCACCTCTCACCAACAAATCCTTTCGATGCTTTTTAAAATTAAGTTGTTTTTTATTTTCTCAATAGACTCTGGGAGCCTGTTAAATAAAGCTATTCCAGCTTGAGCAGGTGTTTTTTTATGAAGATTTAGTCTGTGATTTACCAATCTAAAGTCACTCCCCTTTCTGGTGAAATAAGTGTGGTAGTCGCTATTTTGTGCTGTACAGCACTTAAACCGACAAAACAGTATTACCTCCATTATATAAATACAGGGAAGTGTTAAGCAGTTTTCTGCTTGAAAATACATCCCTGCATGACTGGCCATTTTTCAAATTTGAAATTACCCGCATGGCTCTTTTCTGCATGACAAATAGTCTTTGCAATTTGGTTGAATTTCCCCATAATTTAAATGAGAATATATTAAGCCATAATATACAGTTTTAAGGATATGCTTGCTGCAGCCTAGTTTAGCTAAGCATCGAAGAACAAAAATACCAGAAGCTATTAATAACAGAAATAACATCAACTATTTTTACTGCTAATTATATAGGTTTTAAATAACAAACTGAAAAATGTGCTTATAGCTCACAGTTGAACATGAACTTCTGTTAGTAATTGTCCAATTTGATATACTACAGAAAAACTGCCCACCCAAAACTTTAAAAACCTGCAATCAAGATCACATTCATTTCTCACACCTATGGTCATTCCTTCGAGTATAACACTATAAGTGAATATTGTAGAGTTGAAATTGCTTCAGAGCAAGTCAAAATTTGTAATTATACTACCAATTTTTTTTTAATTTCTCTCCAACGCTCACGCAAGTGATGCATTTACCAGTATGGTACTGCTGAACACTTATTTTATTTATGTTTTACTCTATTCTCTTCAAACCAATATTTAAGAACACCTTTTTTAAGAAACCAATGTGCAATTGTATGAAAATAATAAAGTTTCACTTTTTAAGGATTTCAAATGAACTGATTTATGAAAATTTTGCTAACTTAATAGGAAACGATATATTATTGAGACTATCCATTTAAAAAAAAAACAATATCCAATTTTATAGTGGAAATAGATTTTTTGAAGCCTTTTTAAATGTACCAGCATATATAATTCTGCCGTTTAGTGATGAAGTAAAATTCAAAACAGTCAAGTATAAAAGAATATTTAACTACCTACTCGTAACTGTCATAAATAATAATTCACATAAAATAGCATTATATTATGTATAAGGTAGGCTTAATGTATACAGTGTTTTCCTTCGGTGATTTAAATTTATGACCAACAAAAACATCACAATTTATTCTCTTAAACAGTTGCATTTTGTGCGGATCTCATTACGAAAGCTTCACACAATAGAGTTTTAAGCAGTGAAAACAATTTTAATAATAATGAGTAATATCCTGCTGCTTGGTTTCTTTGCAATTATACCTAGCATTTGAAATATTATGTTGTTACAATTACGAATTAATTCTTTTTCTCACGTTTCCAAAGGTTTATTAAAGAACAAATGGTGGGATATTTCTCTCTTAATAAATGCCAACAAGAACGACGGATTATACTTTTAAAAACTCAATGATGATTCGTGAAAACGATACATTGAATTGGTGTTGTTACGATACCGTCTTTTACTCACCACTCATTCTTATTTAGTTTTGTAAATCAAATTGTACATATATTTTCAAAACTTTATGGATGAAGAATCGTATCATAAGAAATCATATTCTCAGAGTAAAGAAATAAAATGTATGTATAAAGTAAAATAAAACTTAACAAAGAAGATGAAGAAAGATTGGACTCAACAATGGACTAAGGTGTTAAACCTTGGTGCAGGCCACGATAGATGATTTTTCTGAAAACTATTTATTTCAGATAACAATGTTAAAAATAAAGATTATCACTAAATTAATTATCATACACAAATTTATTTAAAAACATTTTAGACTAAATCTGATGTCAATGAAGGCTATACATTCAATTGGGTATTTTGAGATCATACTACAGATAATGAATCGTGTACCACAGTGCCACTTCTAAAAAGTAATTAATTCAAACATTAATAGTACTAGCCGCAGCAAACATTAAATTCACTTTTCCTCAGAGTCAACAGATAAACTTAACAGTACTACTAAAAATAATAAACTAAATACCTTGCCACCACTTTAGTTTTTTTTTTCAAAATGCCGGTCAATGTCTGAATAAACAAATAAAATAATCAAATAATGTATATCACGTTTGAAAGCTACTTTTTGATGTTTTTAAAATTGTTTTCTTCTAAAAACATTTACACTTGAGGCTTTAAAATAAGGTTTCTTACCTTCTTTTCTTCCGTCACGTGACCTCTTCTTTATATTCGTTAGTGACGCGTTTCGGGACTTTTATCCCATCATCAGACACAAAATTACTCAATCGAGGTCGTCATACATTAAAATTAAATTACACAAAACACACATAGCACATTTCATGTTTAGGTGATGATGGGATAAAAGTCCCGAAACGCGTCACTAACGAATATAAAGAAGAGGTCACGTGACGGAAGAAAAGAAGGTAAGAAACTTTTTTTTTAATAAATCAGTGACCTGGATACTGAAAATGAATTCATTATTTAAAATAAGGCTTAATATACAATGCCATAAGAATTTATTTAATATAACCATTGTATTTGGATAACCTAATAGAACTCCGATCCAATGCAATATTCCGTTCCACTGAAAATTCAACGATAGTGGTGCTATCTAACGGGGAAACGACGGAAGCTGTGTGAAACACCAATGCTACCAATGATTTCTCCCTAGCGCTACCTCATGCACTATTTTCCCGACAACCTAATTTTCGCCACACTGCTGCCATATGGTTGCAAGATCTATTTATTATTCATGATCTATGATATAACATACATAATAATATTGTCGATACTTTGGCTTATGATGCAGCACAAGTTAGTATCAACATTATTTCAGATATAATTTTACCAGTGTGCAATAAAATTTCAACATTATAAAGATTTTGGAAATACATTGTACAATTCAAATAATTCGACCACGCAGCTGGACCGCTGACGTGAGTTGAGCAAATTTCCAAAATTAAATTTATAGGCCTATGTTTTAGGGCTTCTACAAACAATTTGGGAAATAAGTCTACTCACGACGGTGCTGAATAGCTGCAAAATGCTTCGCACGCCAATCCGAATATTGGGAGTGTCTTCAATATTCAAAACATTGCGTGCTTCGCACGCCATTCCGAAAATTGGGAGTTTCTATAACACAGAAAGCATTGCGTGCTTCGCACGCCAACCCCACGGTAAAATCCACCACATGGCTTTGAACCGGGTACTTTTATGGTATTTTACGTTTTGATCGATTTTGGGGGAACCAAGCGAGCTATAAGGTCGCGTAAAAAAATAAAATGTGCAGAATAACATCCTACATTTATATTTTTAGAAAACACTCTAAAAAATCTTCATCATTCTCGTAGTAAAAATGTCAAAAAATAGTTACTTCCTGTCAAAAAACGTACTTCCGGTTGTTGGATTTTTTTGGATAACGAACTCCTCCGAGCGACGTAGACAACCAACATGTGTACCAAATTTGAACCAAATCGGACTTAAAATGCGGCCGCTAGAGTGCGAACACATATATACGATGAACACATATATATATATGAATTTTAATGACACCCAAAAACGTGTTCTAGGGACCATGATCGGTGCTCATTTGCTACTCCCGACCTTGGGTCTTACCATAAAGGCCACTGCAATAGCTCATTTTTCCTATGGAAATTCGCTAATAAAACCAATTGTTGCACATCAATAAACCCGGGGATCCAAAAAAACATGGTTCTTTAAATGTAAATTCAGTATATATGAATTAATTAATAAACTTAGGACTAGTTTTGGCCATGCCATCTTAAACAAAAATTTGCACATTTTAAATGTTTTTTTACTCCTCAGTGCCTGCAGTGCACTATGGGATAAGCAGACACATTAGATCATTTATTTTTAAAGTGACCTGCAAAATGAGGTCCATTCTCATCCACAATGAGAATAAATCTGTACAACACTATCAAAGCAGAAAACTATAAACCTCCCTTTGATAACATTTAACTAGCAGAACTACTGAAATTAAACAATAATAATAACCTATACGAAAATAAACAGGTTCCTCACAGAAATTAAAAGATCATATGATAATTTACGCGTTCAACAACGCATATCGGATACTTAAAAGTAGGCCTACACATATAAGTGCCATCCAACTTTGGGTTTCTTTAACCAAAATCCAAACCTTTTTGGGATAGATGGGTTTGAGGCAAGGAGAATTTTGCTCCCTCACCTCTCATCCTTGTATCCTTTAAAACTCTAAACATATTTTTTTAAACTGTTTTCAAAATCTTCCTTTAGAATTTTCCCTCTTTTTGCAACTAACATTAAACTTGTATAAAACACTAGCTGGCCCGACCCGGCTTTGCACGGATAGACAAATCAAAGTTAAATTTATATTAACAATAAATATATTACACTGTGTATTTCTTATGGGGATTTTTAGTAACTTGGACCCCCCTCCCAAACCTCCCCTAAAATTTAGATTTTTTTAAAAAACTCTTTCTTAGCGAGCACCTAGGGCCCTTCTTAGAGGAAGCTACATAATAAATTTCATTCCAATCCGTTCAGTGTATCTTTTTAGTAACTTTGACCCCCCCAAACCCCCCTAAAATTTCGAATTTTTTTAAACCCTTTCTTAGAGAGCATCTATGGCCCTAGAGGAAGCTACATATCAAATTTCATTCCAATCCGTTGGGTAGGTTTTGATAAATCGTGATTTAGTAAATTTGACCCCCCAAAATCCCCCCTAAAATTTCGAACTTTCGGAAACCCTTTCTTAGTGCGCGTCTACAGCCTATAAAGAGTATTAGTGCCAAATTTCATGTTTGTAGGCCTCGTGGTTTTGGAGAAACTGTGATGAGTCAATGAGTCAATGGTATTTGGCTTTTATAACTGTATAGATTACGTGTACCGTATCTTATTTTCACATTAGTTTATATTATACACATAGTATACACATTTATGTTTTGTGATGAATATAATTAAGCAATTTATATTCCTACCGAAATAATAAAAAACCTGTATAATAAAAAAAACTCTTGGAAAAAAAAATACTTTTGCAACTATGGACCGAATGATATAAATCAGTGGCCAGCCAGTGTTTGGCAAAAAGAAGAAGAAAACAATGTGTTTGTAATAAAACTAACTGTAGATTGTGTATCTCTGTTACAGTGCCTTCTACAGTGCGTCTACAGGAAAGTGAAAGCTGTAAGTGACCTTACTTGATTGTTATCCTGTTGTATAATACTCCTTCATTATCTTTCTTAATCTATTCCATCACATCACATCACATTAAGTAATTTCCTTTTTTGTTTAGTCATAGATTTACAGCAATTACATGATCAGCAAGTGCAAAATGATTCTTTCATTTCCAAATTAATTGCATTGTAACAAAGTGTCCTCAAATTACATTTTAAAATCTAAACTTGTTTACTCCTCGTTCTTAAAATTTCTTACATTTTTTCATTTTGAATAAGTTAATTGTAAATATCTACTTAATATACCAATAGTCAAGTTTCAATATAATTTCTTTAAAGTCATGCTTCGGTATGTTAGCCCTTTACGCTCGAAGAGCGTTTTTAAAAAAGTCCCTTTGGAGTCGTATGGGAGTGGCCACGCCATTTTCTGTATCAGCTTGGAATTGTTTTCGCAGTCTTGTTCCTCCCAGCTGGTATGGCCACTCAGAGTTCCCAATACAAAATCCAGCGAACACTCCCATGGCCACCGTGAGTGGACATAGCATTACGTATCTATGGAAACCTATTACTTTTTACAAAATTGTATTATTTTCTGTGTAAAGTGCTGGAATCTGTAAAGAAACTATTGAACAGCGCATGATTACTTTCCCTCCTTTTATAACTGAGTCAGTCAGTTCCAAAACTTACTAACTCCATCTTTCCAAATTTTACAGGAGGACTAAAAAACTGTTACAGCTAAACCAAAGTACAATCAATACCAAAAAATATATATCTGTTTTGATTAAAACAACCAGAACACGCCTGATACAAAGTTTTAAATGGGTTTTGTTGGCAAAATAAGAAAAAATATGTTTAAATATGGACTTAGCGAGTTTTGGAATAGGTTTACTGTACTTATTTGGATAGTTTTGTTGCAGTAATGAATGGATTTAGATATAGTTTTGTTACACTTAACAAAGACTTTTGAGGATTTTATGATAAACGTAAAAAATAAAAGCCAAAATAGTTTAAATAAATGTCTGATATATTTGTAAAAAGATTAAATTTTTTCATTGTTTTGAAGACAATGTCAAGATAATGATAGACTTTAATATGAAATTCACGTCACAAATGTTACATTACAAAGTCTCCTTCTAGGATTAAAATTTCATCGTCCATTGGTTCTTCTTTATCTTCATTGCCTACACTGAGTTCAGGCTCTTGGACGTTTTCCCTGTTGAAAAGATCTACGTAGAATTTCAGGGACTCCAGGCTTCTCCAGCCTTCACCATAGTGCTTTTTAAGGAGCTTGTTCACATCTGCTAGTTTTTTGGGGTTGACGGTAACATGATTGGGTTTTGCTATAGCAACAATTCTGTCGATCCTGCAGCCTCTCTTTGTAATACCTTTTGACTTCCCTAAGTCAGTTAGGTAAGTGATCTCCCCTTGGATCTTTTCCTGTATTATTAAGGCCTCGCGTTAAAATAAACCTCTTGCACGCAGAAAACTTAAAGTGCCATTCA
>JAGFPH010002117.1:86418-119937 GCA_018207615.1 Philaenus spumarius
GAGCAGGGGTCGAAGTCGTCTAGTTTGTTATAGACCTAATAAAGGTTATAAATGTCTTTAATTTTTGTAGCTTCACTGATATCAATTTGTTTTTCGTATATCACAGCACCGAACGAAATAATAAATCAACATTTTGTCTGCAGTGATGTACTTTAAAATACTGGAAATATTAATAACAGTTAATAATTTGAATGTAGGTAGCAGCACCTTCCGGACTATTGTATTATGACGATAAATAGCTTCAAATTTTAAAAAACCAGGTAGCAGCACCTTACGGATACAATTTTAATCAATACCAGTTAATAATTTGAGCGCACTGTAGACAGCAGCACCTCCCGACTACTGTAAAATGTCGACAAATAGTTTCGAATTTTAACCTACCAGGTGGCAGCACCTTACGGATAGACAAATTAGTTCACAAAGATGACATTTAGTTACAGATTTACTATTCTGTTTTGGAGTGATTTTTAACAGTGAGACAAGACAAATTTACTGCTTCCTAAATAAAAGTGTGCCGCCTCACTGAGGAATTTTCAGTAACTATTTTTTTGCAGATTTATGGTACAATATTACTGCCAAATGTTGGAATCAGGTTGACATTGGTATTCAAAAGTTTCGCATCGGTCTCGTAATGTGCTGCTACCTAAATAGTTTTAAATGTACTATTTCAAAATAGTTTTTTTACTAGAGTTAAAAGTATCTTATCAGTGCTGTCATCTGAGGACTTATAAATGTATTAAAGCAAATATCTGTTATTTTTTTAACTAGAATGCGTTGGTAAATCAAATAGTGAATCTCAATAATGGAGTTAAGTGTTTCAAACCAGTTCCGTCACGTGCTGCACTCTTTATCCTTTTAGTTGAACTTTATACAGCTTATTGACAGAAGTTGTCATTCTAGATTTATAATTATTTTATTTCAAGTTGTATTTTCTAAATTACCGGTACCTAATTAATGTTTGAATTTACTTTTTGTTGTTATGAAGTTGATTCCTATAAACAAAATAGGCCTAACATAATATGTTATATTGAATTTACTGGCTATCAAGTACATTAAACACAGTTCTATTGTTTTCTGTCTCCATGCTGATTTGTTTTTATAGGTTAATGCCTACTTTTCGTTTTTATAACCTAATTTTATTTCAATATATTTTATTTGACAATACTTTTAAAATAGCGAGATATTTTCCATTATTGTATATTGTGAATTAGATAAAACTAATTATTATTGGTCCTAAGCAAGTTTTCCGGGATAGGTATAAGCTAGAGAAAATAGGCGTTTTTTTTAAATTTATAAAGTGGTAATGTAGGCCCTCCTTGCAACATTTTAAAGCAAAAATCTATATTTTTTATTTACATACGATTATTTTATCACATGAAAAGAATTAGGATGGCGAGTTGAATTAATATGAACTATAATTTTTCAAAAATATTAATTACAATGGTGGTTAATTAATTAAGTTAATATTAATTTAAGTAAAAGTGGTTCTTAATGTAAGGTTTTTTTTTAAACTGTATAACTATAAAAACGAAAGTTATTTAATAATTTGTTAATTATAGATAAAGTCTATATTTTAATGTGACTCTTTCAATATTGCAATATCTCATACAGTTTTCAGAAAAATAACTATATAAAAGTATAGGGATTTAAAAAAAAACATTCATGGGAAAAATTTTTTAATAATGGATATTAAGAGCATTGTATTTAATTTTTGACTGGTGTGAGAGGAATTCATGAAGTATGGAGGGGAGACGTCATGGCAAAGTCATGATTTTTTCAATCATTCTAGTCTGCTTGCACACCTGAGAGTCGCCTTATTAGTATTTAAGGGTTAAGTCAAACAGCAACAAAAGGCACAACTGGTCTTTTGGTAGCTACAACTGAAGCATACTTTAGTAATATAGTAGTTCATTATCCTTATATTGTTCCACTTTTTTGTTATTTATTTGATGCGTTTCGAGATGTCATCAGGATCTCACTTTGAATGGAGGGTGTCAAAACATTAAGTAAAGCACACAAACACATAAAACAACGACACATTTGAAACACAATTAATATGTGTAGGCTACACCTTATGGCTTCCACATGTCGAATGTCGACTTATATTGACTTTCTGTGGTTTTACCTAATTTTTGGACGATCTCCATTCGACGAGAGATTCTGTCTACATAAAGAAACGAGTCAAACAAATAAAGAGGTCACTGACGGAACAATATAAGGTACTGTACTACTACAGTTTAGAGACCTGATAAAATAATGAATTATAGTTTTAGTATTTTGCAATAAAGAAGCAATAAATATTTTTGTCACCCAGGTGGATGAGTATGGAATGCCAACAGCTACTGGCCTCGTAAGATTATATTCTGAAGGCGTTCAAGACAGAAATTATTTCATAGCAACACTACAGGCTGTCCAGCAATGCATTAACTTGGCACATACAAGAAGAGCTTACAATGCTCCTGCTCTGCAAGGTAGGCCTAAACATAGAATAAGTAGATGGATTGCTTTAATAATGCAGCTATATGCGAGCATAGTTCTACTGTGGGCATATAACTCCTACTTTATCAGCTGGGTAAAACTCATCCATTGTGACATGAGCACATTTTTTTTAAAGTCCTCTCGAATCAAAACTCACATAATCTAAAAACTTAATTTTTCAGGAGGGCCAAAAACTATAACTTTACATTGCAGGTTAATTACAAGAAATGTGAGGTTTCTATTTTGTGAAAATGAGGCATGCAAAACAGATAATAATAATAATAATAATAGCATTTATTTAGTCAGGCGAAGTTAGGACCATTGGGTCCTCTCTTCCACTTAACCTCGAATTTAGAAATAACTTACATAAATACCTTACATAAAAATTCATATTACAAACAAAAATTAATAAACAAACAAAACTACAAATAATAATAACTTCTAAAACATAATGTATAAAAACTAAAAATACACACATTTATCGCCTACGTAAAATGAAATTAAAAGTTAATTATTCTGCACTACAATACATAAACACACTTACACTCTCAAACACACTCACATTCAAGAACATGCCTCAAATCCCGTCCGAGCGCTCGCAACTACCCAAAACTGTCGCAGAACCAACAACCCAAAGCCTTCTTGAACTGAACACGGTTATTGATGCATTTTAAGCTCTCCGACAATGAATTCCATAGCCTACATGCCGTCACAGTGAAAGATTTATTAAATATCTCAGTTCTGTGCCTGGGTATAAGTAATAATGAAGCTCCTCGTCGTGTGTCGGTAGCATTTACATGTGAGCTAAAGACAAACCTTTCTGCCAGATAGCGAGTCAATCCAGTGAGCAGAATAGCGTGCAATAACAACAAAATGTGATAATTTCAAAAAAAAATTAAGTTTTAGAATTGAAATTTGTTTATAATATTTTGTCACATGATCGTCAAATTTTAAGTAAAATATGAACCGTAAACAATAATTTTGAGCAAGCTGAAGTTTGTTAGCTGATTCCACAGTCATGTTAATGATAACAGTATCGCAATTATGGAAAAATTCATGTTTTCACCAGCTGCACTCTAACATCAAACGGCAAGCAATCTTTTACTTTCTTCAGAGTGTGCATGCCAGCAAACACTTTATTGCATGTGTCAATAACATGGTCTGTCCAGCTTAGAGTATTGTTTATAGTGAGGCCAAGATAAACTACTTTTTGGCATGTTTTCCTAGGAATTTTTTTTAAAAAGTGGTGATTAAAGTTGGATTGTGTGAGTTTTGACTATCAACTTTGGATTATATTAGTTTTGATTATTACTTTAATGGATTATGTTAGTTTTGATTCTAAACATGATAATCAAGTTATTAGTTATTTAAACACTTGCAGATCCATTACAAAAATAAACTTAACATTATAAATAACTAAAAAGTTAAACGTTGGAAGATTACTAATTGACAAATTAGCAAAACACTGCAATAGTTAAGATGTTATTCTAAAACAGACGAGTCACATGACCTAAATGCTGGCTTTTCATTGGTCAATAGACTGTGCTTTAGAAAACTGAACTTATTAAATGGATTATGTGAGTTTTGACTCAAACACTAAACTCAGAGGCCTTTTTTTGCAGGGATTTTGTTAGTTTCAATGAAAACAAAATTTAGATTCAAAATCCTTGAAAAAATCCTGTATGAATCCAATGCTAAATCAGTTTAGTCAAATTTGAATTATGTGAGTTTTGATTCTAGAGGCCTGTAATACAAAGTAGTTTTAAAAAAAGTTTGTTTCAATTTAAGTAAACTAATTTACCTATTTTTTTATTTAAAACTTTAACTGATGCATTTAGTTATGAATTGCATTTTGAGTCATATATACCGTAACTTAGGTAGTATGTTGAGGGGGGGGGGTGCTTAACCTTGATGAAGGCATTCTGCGCTCTCCAGATGCCTTCATATAGTTCACAATTTAACATCGAGGCTATGCAGAAAAAGTGAGCAAGAATTTAAGCTCGAATTGTTTTTAACCCTAGATTGTATCGTACGTAAGTTTTACGAAGGAGAGTGAGAAATGGCTTCCCCCTTCTCCCCCCCCCCCCCCACTAAAACAAGTTCCTGCCAGCAGTGCTTTCTTTGTTCAGTTGTCCTCTATCCGGCAACAGTTGCACATTGGTTCCTGTTACTCGTTCTTTTTTAGTTTAGTATTATCTATATCTTGTGCATAAAGTTTACGTATTGATACCAACATTCGATATTTGTGTATACGTAATTTTTGCATGTGAATACCATTAAACGTTATTTTTTTAATGTATTATCGATCTTTTTGTACGTACTTTTGTGAATACTTTTTGTAAATACTGTTTTTATTTGTTGTTCTATTATTTATCTTCACAAAAATGACAAATTATTTGTACGAGGAAGACGGCGTTCTTGAATGAAAGATCAGAAAGTGATGAAGCAAGAGAATGCTCAGAAGAGGATGATAATCTTGAATCTGAGGATCATGATGCAGAATATGATAGTGACCCAGAGTATTTGACGGATGAAGAAGAACATAATGAACTTGAATGTGATGCACAAGAAGTCATAAGATATATAGAAGTAGACAGTGAACCTGAACAAACCAAGAAAAAGACAAAAACTATTCTAGAATTACTCAAAAAATTCTACAAAGGAACAGAAAACTGACAATGAAGAGTCGGAGACCCTCTTTGAAAAGGGTTTGAAAATTAATGTAGATATACAATGTCTGGAAAAAATTGATATGTTTGGCAGACTAAGTATGATCATAGATCATGAATAATAAATAGATCTTGCATCCATACGGGGGTTGTGTATCGGAAAAAAGGTGTTCGCGAAAATAGTACATGATCGCGCCGCGAGGTAGCGCTAGGGAGAAAGCATTGTAAGCATTGGTGTTTCCAACCAGCTTCCTTCGTTTCCCCAATAGATAGCGCCAAAAAAGTCGAATTTCCAGTGGAACAAAATATTGCATTGGATCGGAGTTCTATTAGGTTATCCAAATACAATGGTATGATACAAATTCTGGAAAATAAAAGCAAAGAATATAGTGCATATAAGAGCGGGTTGAACTCCTAATGCAAGACAGTCAACTACTTCTTTGGACTGCTTGAAATTATTTTTTACAGATAATATTGTTGCTGATTTATTGCGCTATGCTAACGAAGAAATAGCTCATCAAAGACAAAATTATAAGAAAAGTGGGGGTACATTGCGCGATTTGAATGAAGAATGTACATTTTGAGAGACTTCAAAATTAGGTCAGTTGTCTACCATGCCTGTTTTTGCTTTTGGGTGCATTGAATTATGGGGAAATTCATCAAGGGTATTGACTATTTTTACTATTCAGAAAAAATATATATTCGAGCTATGATGTTTTTAAACGGAAAAGAGTTTGTAAACCAGTTATAAAAATTAAATTTGTACACGACCCCCAATGTATATTATTAAATGTCTTGTTTTTGTGCGATTATAATGCTTTAAAGTTATAAAATAGATTACCAAATCACTTTAAGATACTAACATGTAAAAGTTTTAAGGATAATGTACAACAAATCTTAGTTGAAAGAGAATAATATAATGTACATGAATATTTGAATAACAAACCATTTGAGTAGTGAATATTTTATAAAACCGTACTTTGGTAAGTGTTTAGGTGAAGTTTTGTTCAGTTTAATAAGCAACCTGATCATTAACAAATTTAATGTTTGTATTTACTTGAATATTATGTTGCAATAATAATACAATTTAAAAAAAAAATAAGAAATTATCTATACAAGAGTGTTCATAAAGCCCCTTTATCCCCCTTTATTATTTTTGTTACTGAAAATAAGTTAACAAAACTTCGTATATATCTTGTGTTCAGGGGCGGCTCCAGGGGGGGGCCATGGGGGCCATGGCCCCCCCCCCCCCCCGAGAGCTCAGAATTTTTTTTCGTATTTCAAATGCATCCATGTGTATATAATATTATTTATGAACCAATATCGGAAAAGCCATTTAGAAACAAGATTAGCAAAGACGAAACTTATTTTTTTATTTCTATATCATATTGACTTATACACAGGCAGTCCTCGTTATACGACGTCCCGCTTTACGCGATTTCGCTTTTAAGCGGTAGAAAAAGTCCTTAACATAGTGGTGCTCTAGATGTGCAATAAGACGGGATTTTAAAATATTTTGCGTTTAAGGTTATTGACTGAATTAAGATTTTTATTGAAGTGAGAAATTAATGTTCGGATTTAGAAGTCGTTGTAAAAATGCCACGATTAGCTGGGGTCCAAAGAAATCGACCAAACTATGCAACATCTGATCTGGAAGATTTCTTTAAAAAATCCATATACATTCCTCTCCTAGACAACATTGTTCTTGACCTTAAGTCTCGTTTTCCTAAGGACACAGTAGAATGTTTCGGACTTCAACTGCTAATGCCAACAAGCATCGCGAGAGAACCTGGGCCACCTCACCAGTCTAAGCCGATACAAGAGAAACTATGTGCACTGACGAAAAAATTTTCACCGATACTCGGTCTAGAAAGCAGTCAAGTCCAAGTCCAAGCTGAATTCGACTTATGGAAAGCTAAATGGATTAGAGAAAAACCGTCTGGTGTAAAACTGCCGAATACAGCACTTGATGCATTAGAAGCTTGCGACGCAGATATTTTCCCAGCAATAAATTCTTTATTAAAGATATTGTGTACTTTGCCAGTAAGTGTAGCGTCTGCTGAAAGATCATTCTGCACGCTGCGTCGGCTGAAGACATGGTTAAGGTCGAGGATGGGTGAAGAAAGACTAAGTGGACTATGTTTACTTCATACACACAGAGATGTAGAGGTAGATGTTAACACAGTTATTGATAGGTTTGCAACGTCTGGTAACAGAAGGTTGGATTTTGTTATTTAATTTATAAATCATCGCAATTAAATAACTTAACTTATTGTGATGCAAGAACACGTCAATTATTTAACTCTTAATTCTCCATTATCAATACATATCATTATTCATTTTCATATTTAATTTTCAATTCAACCAAATCAATAATTTTATTTATAGGCTTGTATATATAACTGAATCTTAGTTTTTTAAGGTTAGTTTTTATGTTTATTGATATAATTTTATTTTGTATGTTTATGAATCTAATATTTTTATGCCTATGAATGTATTTTTTATGTTATTTTTTAGGCTTACACAGTTAGTTAAATTGTTTTAGTTTATTAATAAAATGTTGAAACTTATTTCGTTATTAAGATGATAACATTATTTGTGGCATAAATAAAACATTGAACGTTTATTCTGAAAGTGATACTTATTTCCTGTTTGTGTGGATTGAAATAGTTTCAAACTACCCAGACCATAGAGTAAGAAATTGATCTGTTAAAATACTTTCTAGCATTCTATATTTCGAACGATAACATACAGTATTAGGCTGAACTAAACGTACAATCATAACAAAGTTGAAGTACATTTATGTTACAGTAATATATAAAACAAAATTCTTTAATCATGAAATCATTAAAATCTATAACAAAGTGTTAATAAAATCGTTTTGGGGGGGGGGTGACTAAAAGCTCCAACCAAACTTTCCCGTGCATGGCCCCCCCCCGAGAAACTGTCCTGGAGCCGCCCCTGCTTGTGTTGCACAACAGGACAAATTTTTTTACACATCTGAACCTCAATGATTTTCGGGAGGCTTGGGTGGGGTAAAGGGGTTAACTTTTAAATATAAAGGTAGGTCATCTAGTACACCATTGAAAAACTTATTAAAAGAGAAACACAATGACGCAAACTAGAGCATGGTATTTTGCTTCGTTTCAAAGTAATGGGCGATCAAAGTTTTGGAAAATTATATAAATATACTAGGTATGCAATGCAGTTGTCTGCTTGCAATATTGAGCGGAGCAAGTATTTTCTTAATCAATACTTTGGATCACCTGACTTAAACAAAACAAGAATTGCACTGAAAATTACTGAATTTACAAACAGCTGCAAAACAACAATTGCACATAAAACTATTGTATTTACAAACAGCTGATAGTAACAGTCTGAAGTTACATATGACCCTTTTAACAGCTGTATAATCAACACACAGTAAATAAACCAAATAAAATATTTCTTCTATTAAAATAACATTGTAACTTTAAAGGGCCGTAGGGCAAAACCCTAACGTCCGATTTGGACCATTTCAGATTTATACCTTCCCATAGTTGGTTACTATGATACCAAATTTCGTGCGGATCACTTCAGCCGTTCAGGAGGAGTATGTGGAAATAAAAAGCCAGAGTGTAGTATAAGAGCTTCGCTTAGTCATTACATCAAAGCAGGCAATTAATGTGTTAATATTAGGAGTAAGTTGTATGTTGAGGTTATGTGTAAGATATTTAAAAAATAGAAACTATGAAACTAATTTGAGTTTCTATGTGTACTTGAAAATCTTTGGTGAAAAAATTTAAGTGGAACCGGGAATACAACCCTTGACCTTTGCTCCTGACTTTCTCTACTGTATACGTAACTGATAAGCACCACTTTCCATGTACTGATAGAATAGCAATACCTCCCTCTTTTTGTTTCTGATATTTGTTGTGACAGCACTCAGTTTTGCCTTTATACAAATGAATCGCTCAAATGGAAGACGAGGTTGAAACGATCTTTTTCACGGACAAGCTTTAAGAAATGTCTCACAAGCAGTACGTTTATTCAATGAATCACCGTATCACTTTCCAGAACTTTGATTGTCCATTACTTCATCCATTATTATTACTTTATTATTTGATTGTCCATTATTAACAAAGTAAGATATTTAGCTCTAATATGCGCCATTGTGTTTCTCTTTTAATAATCTTTCAATTGTGTAATACAAGACCTACCTTTATATTTGAAATTGTTAACCCACCAAGCCCCCCACAAATCATAGAGGGTCAGATATGTAAAAAAAATTGTCCTGTTATGCAGCGCAAGAAATATACAAAGTTTTGTTAACTTATTTTCAGTAATAAAAGTAATAAAGGGAGTTCAATTGACTTTATGAACACTCTTGTATAGGTTATTTTGTATTTATTTTTTATTACTGGTAGAAAAAAATAAGGGGGGGGGGGGGGTCAAAAGGACTTTATCAACACTCTGTATATTAACTTAGCATTGATTATAAAATGCTCAGATTAAAGAACTACCTACTACTGTTTGTTTGTCTTAGAGGTTTATGATATTTTAATATTTTTGGACTGTACCGTATAAACCATAGTGATTTTTTTTATATGTTCCTAATTTTTCTGTTTTGTAGATGGTGGATACGCTTGTGATTTAGCTTACGACATGTTCAACTGTGTTAGTGATAAAATAGAGCAGGTAATTTAAATTTTGATCTTGAATCTTTAGAATAAATGTATCAAAAAATACAATACGTATGTACCTAAAAGTTATTATATACGAGGCTTGTCCAGAAAGTAAGTACCGTTTTGGGAAAAAACATACAGACAATTTGTTTTTCAACTAAATTTAAAGAAAGAGGATATCTTAAACTATTTTTCTACATAGTTTCCAAAATAGTTTAGACATTTGTCATAGCGTATACCCTCTTCATAGAAAGATGCCGCCATTGCCGAACACCGTCTTCAGCGTCGTCATCGCTGTCAAAGCGGCGCCCTCCGAAATCCCGCATCAAGTGCAAAAACAAGTGGAAATCAGAAGGTACCAGATCAGGGCTGTACGGCGGATGGTCAAATTGCTCACAACCAAATTCTTGAATAAGGTTTTGAGTGGCACCAGCAGAATGGGGACGTGCGTTGTCATGGATCAGCACAATGCCTTTACTAAGCATTCCACGTCTTTTGTTCTGAATCTCACGCCGAAGTTTTATCAGTGTTTCACAATATCAATCCACATTGATTGTTTCCCCTCTGGGTAGAAAATGAAGAAGCAGAATGCCCTTTCTGCCCCAGAACACAGTGCACATGATTTGTCTTGTCGACAAAGTTGTTGAACTTTTGGGGGATCGTGAGTGTCCCTCCATTGACAGTTGTTTGGACTCTGGAGTGACACGACAAACCCAAGTTTCATCACCTGTAACAATCTTGTTTAAGAATTCGTCTCCTTCATCACAGTAACGGGTGAGAAAAGTCAATGCACTGCCAAGTCGCTTCTTTTTGTGTTCTTCCGTAACCATTTTCGGAACCCAATGGGAACACAACTTGTGATAATTCAAGGGATTAACCACAATCTTATGCAAAAGATATTTTGAAATTTGTGGGAATTCATCAGAAAGCGTTCTTATGGTGAAACGTCTGTTTCCACGAATTTTCTCATTCACTTTTTCAACCAATTTATCACTCACAACCGATGGCCGCCCGCTGCAAGCCTCGTCATGAACATTGGTTCGCCCATCATTAAATTGCCGAACCCATTTTCGTACCATTCCATCACTGATAACTTTTCTCCATAAACTTCTGTAAGTTGGCGATGAATTTCAGCAGGCTTCATGTTCCTTGCGTTCAAAAATCGTATTACAGAACGCATTTCACAGTCCGCGGGATCAGAAATGGTTTTAAACATTTTGAGTGCACACTAACTAATGTAAACACAACAAAATTTTGCCGTAATTGCGTCAGCTGTTCAACAATGAACCAAGAGACTAGAGCCCATGCGCGGAACGTCGTCGCTAGCGCTGTGCCGGCGGTGGAATGAAACGGTACATCTGGACAAGCCTCGTATTATACAAGTTTTTTGGTTTTGACAAGTCTAAAAACCAAGTGTGATATGATACTACCTGGTTGTCAACTTTTCTGTCACGGACTTTAGCAGTTTCCTCATTTTATGACTGCCATTTCAAGCTGCTACATTTTCTAATTTAAAAGTAAATTTATCATAATTAATACATTACATATAAATTTATAAACTTGTTTTATTACTAATGAAAATGTATTTGCTTTCAGATCTGTGGGAGATCACCATGAACCACTCAAACACCTCATGAGGCAATTAAATCAAATGTAAATATTATTTTGCAAATTATGTTAGAATCATTAATGTTTTATGTCATATTTTTTAGCTATAGATTAAATTATTTTTATAAAACTTGTTGAATTTATTTGATATCCTTTTTTGGGAAAGTTAAATGTGTAATGGCTAAAAGCATCCTATTTTGCTGGTGTCTCATTTTTTTGTAACCAAATATTTTGAATAAGATACTGTTGCAATGTGTTTGTAAGTATAATAACCACTAAAAACTCAAAAATCCCTTACTAAACTGTAGTTATATACACTCTACACAGCTCATTCATCCCGAAATACTAGTGAATAAAAGCATTAAGTATAAGGTTGTGCTTAAAGATGCAATGACCCCATGTTACAGTATTAAGGAGAGTAAGTAAAGAGTATTGAGACAAGGACGGGCCTGGGTGCACGTGTGCGAGTTGCATTTTAAAATAAACTACATCTGCATATTCACGCCCCATTACGTGTGTTTGTGTTTTTGTGTTAATGTTTGTGGAGTGTTTGTGTATGACTTATAGTTTTTTTGATGCGCATTAAACAAATGCAAATCATTTAAAAAATTTGTTTATAAACGGTTTGAAAATGCCTGAATGAATAGGCGAAACGTACGTCACCATATAGAAAGTGATCAAAACAGGACTGCGAGGAGTGCAAGGAATTAAGGTATTTATGTTTAAAGTGATGTTTGAATCATTAATTTTGATGAAGAATTAAGAGAGATATGGCATTGTTACAAAAATCACCTTTGAGAAATAATATATTATAAGAATCATTGACTTTTAGAAATATTTAGAATTGAATTAGTTTAGTATTTTTCATTGAGGCTATTATCATTTTCTTATGAAATAAAAAAGTGTAGTACGTTACGCATAATATATAAGTAGTTATTTTCTTTCAGTTTCAGCTCTGTTCTGTTTTACATTATTTAAATATATTATTATATTCTTTATAAGACCATGTAGGATTTATAAAGTCTATTCACTTTGCGAATTGCTGATATATACAATATAGATAAATCTTTTGTAGTAATCAGAGCAACTCTTTTTATTTTGTAGATACACTAGAGCACTGTTTCACCATTCACAGCCGTCTTCATCAGGTGTAGGGACTCAACACTTAATATAATGGAGTCTACAAACTCGAATGTAATTACTGTGATAAAATTTACATAGGCCAAACTGGCAGATCTTTTGTGAAAAGATTTAAAGAACATTTTTACCCTCCCATAAAAACCCCCTCTCCCGGGCCCAGATCTAATTATGCCGAACTCTTGATTAACACCAACCATACCTATGCAGATATCATCACCAACCTAACCATTATCCATAATGAGAGAAAGGGCCATCGTCTCAACATATTGGAAGAATATAGTAGGCTATTTACACTTCCCAGAAGGAAAACCCCAGCATACTCCTTAATGATAAGTTGAACTTTGCAGCTAATCCCATTTATGACGTAATATCTAATCTTTAAACAAACACAGCTGACCTATTAACAATTCACTATCCACCTTCACTTCAGTCTCCGTTCAGAAGCACATAAACTATGCCGTGGTCACGCCAGTGCAAAATTTGTATAACATTTTACAAAGAGCTAGCCTCCGATAAATTTTATTATGTTTTTTGTGCCGTGTTATCGTGTGTGTTCAGTGTTCTTATGTGTTTTATTTCAGTCTTGAGTCCCTAAACCTGACGAAGCCGGCTGTGAACGGCAAAACAGTACTGTTGTTGTGTATCTACAAAATAAAAAGAATTGCTAAGACTACTATAAAAGGTAATTACAGTCTAAACTTCCTATAAGGACGTCGGCTATAACAACATACCGTCTATAAAGGCGAAATTCTGAGTAAAAGTTTGGTTCTCATAGGAACATTACAGGAAAAATAAGTGTTTATAACGACAGCGGCTATAACGACAAAATCGGTTGTATTAACACTGGTTTCGTCATTTCCTGGAATTAAAATTTGTTTATAACTACTACAGGCGGCAAGAAGTTTATAAAGACCTGCGGGAAGTAAACAAACATTTTTTTGTCGGAGGGAGGTGTTTTCTCACGATATGGTTACAAGACCTATAAATAAGTTCTCATAGAATTCAGAAGATGGTTAGCAACATGTTAAAGAAGCTATGATCGTCTTAAGAAAAGAAATTGAAAAAATATTACAATAAACATTCTATTAAACAAAAATTAATTACGGACTTTTTTAAACAATGATTTTTTTTCTTTTATGTATTATAAATATGTATGCTCTCCATATGTTTAAATATGTTATGTACAGTATTTTTATTGTGGCACATATTTTTTCTATAACATGTATGTGTGTGTATTATAATTACAGTACTGTATAATGTAACAACTACAATTAGAAAATAATAATAAGCACTGTTTTTCCAAATTACTGTATATGTGATTTATTTTTAAATTTAACGTTTTGATTTTTCCTTGTTAGAAAGTTCAAAAATAAAATACTGCACTGTAATTGTGTTTGGTTATAACAACCATCGGTTATAGCGACCAGATTTCCCAGTCCCCTTGGTGGACGTTATAAACAATTTTGACTACATCTATATTGTAAATATATTAGGTTTAAAAGAAATGGTTGGCATTTTTTGATTAACGGATAGGAAAACAAAACAAAAGAATAGGAGTAGGATATGAAGAGGTGTTTTAACATACTGCTGGCAAATTCAATTAAATTATTGATGTTTTTGTAGGGAGTAAGTTCGACATACGGGGCAAGTTCGTTCGCCTTCTCATTATTTTGTTTTCAGGGGTTGGCAACACGAGACTAAGCTTAGATGTTGTACAAAGATGGCGTCTGTCACTCAGTGAACTGTGAAATTGTCTGTTGGAACATTTGCTGTATTTATAGATAAATATGCGTTTTGGTCATTTTGCTTGTAAGTTTAGTTGAACTTTAAATGTTTGGTATGTGTGCTAGTAACAATGATTACCCTTACTATTAATTATCACCAAAACCCTCGTAATTTATACTTTTATTCAGTATGTTAAAAAGTTCTAATTGTTTCTAGGTTTAGATCTACACGCATTATTTTCTCAACGTGTCGTACAATATCACAGTCGTTGTGATAAAAGCCAACCACATCATCAACAGTTACAATTGAAGAGATATCTCCACTTCCACAAAGTCAAAGAACAATAAATCTAAAACCTACAACAGTCGGAAGAAATATCAAGTTTGCATTTTAGAAACAATTTAGAGGAAAAAGAAGCAAAGGAGAAAATCTGCCAAACCCTACTCTGCCTGCAAGAGGAAGCTGGATAAAAATGTACAAAAACAAGTCTACTAAACTGAAAAATAATAAAATACAACCCAAAACTGTAGACACCAGTGAAGAGGATTTAGAAACACATTGCATTTATTGTTCAGAAAAATGTGGGTTCACACAAGAGATTTGGATTAAGTGCGAGTTATGTGGACGCATGAAGACTGAACAGATGTGGAAAATATTTTAGGACTGTTTGAGTGTGATATCGGACATTTCTTGCTATGAAATCATGTTGAACAATGAATTTGTTTAATGTTTCATGTCTTTCTATTTTTATTTTGATGCATTTTCTGATTATAGTGCAGTATTTTATTTACGCTTTTATCCTCTAAAATTAAAAGAATGTAGTGCAAGTCCTGAGGTATTGAAATGACAGTATTATTTTGTTAATCTAGGTACTTTGTGTTTATTATAATATAAAATGTCACAACTTGCCCCGAACAGTTGCCGATCTTGCCCTGTAATAAGGGGCTAGTTCGGCCAATAAGCAAAAATGTTAAATCAGTAGCAAACACTATCTAAATGATAAAATTGCCCAGTAAAATATAACATACAATCCACAACGGTTATTATTTTATATTTTAGAACAAAAGATATTTTTGTTATATGATTTTTTAAATAAATATGCTTAAAGTGCCGAACTTGTCCCGGTATCTCCTATATTTTAATAACTAATTATTCTTCCACATGTTTTAAAGATTAATTGCATTTACATTCAATAACACCTGGAGTAGGTAGGAGTATTAAAATAAAACCACTTTTTTAATAATATTGAGTGATGAGCATTTGGCAGCACTGTATCCGTTAAAAATTTCAAAGAAACCAATATTTTAAACTCTTTACACCTCATTTAGTCTCTATATTAAAGACCACTAAAAAATACCTTTGCGTGGCAGACAATAGGATGGGCGCGCATCGTTGCCATATCTACTAGTCTCGAACACACCTGGTATTTATCGCTCGAGGCTTGATCGCACAGGTTAAAGAATTATAAATGTGTTGAGTCAGCCGCGTTCAGTTAGGAGTAAGGGAAAATTGTGCCAACGTCGCACTAAGGCGATTGGAGCGTTCAAGGTCTCGGTGTACACGAGCACGTCCCTCAACGGTATTCTTTCGTGGTATTTACTGTAAGTTATAAGTTATTGCTTTTTGAGTGGAAAGAACTTCAGTGTTTGTGATGATTGCCACATATCTGATATTATTAATAACATTTTTGAAGGCAATGGTATAATTTTATTTCACAATGCTCTGTAGACAGGTTCCCAAGCACGGGAGAAAGCACACTACCTTGCGCTTCAAAACCTTTACATGACGGGTGTAAGTTGTAGAAATAACTACAGCACCAATTGGCAACAACATTTCTCTCACCCACCTAATTTCATGGCCGCGAGTTTAGTTATTATATCTACTGAATAAGTAGTACAGATCCTAATATATATGATATATTAGTAGCCTTTACTTATGTATAATCTTACAGGGTAAGAGCTTACTTGTTTATTATACAGTAATATTTTCTTAGTTCCTTAATCTATATTAGTGGTAAATTATCGTAAATTAAAAACTTCGGAAAAACGAGGTTTCTGAATAGCTCCAGCCAGGAATGAGGTTTCTGGATATTCTCCAGCAAGGAACGAGGTTAAACTAAACTGAATATACTACTTCTTATTAATAAGCTATCTTTAGCGTTGACCTCCGGCTGCTTATATCCAATATTGGGTCTAGCTGGTTTCTTCCTGCCGCAGTACGAGTAAACTTCATTTAGCTTCCTGGAATAAACAAAAGTTAAGCAATGCAAGAGAGTTTCACCTCTGGATCTATTTGGTCCATTTTTGCCGTAATCCGAGAAGGTATAATTAGATTTGACTTCGGTCACTTCCGCACTTCGGCGGACTGCAGGTCTCCCGACTTTATCGGTACGATGTCGTCTCAGTTTGTTATTTACTGGTTGCTATGGTTATCAATCAATCATTTTGCCTACTATGTAAATCCTAGTTAAATATTTTGTATCCTTTTTCAATTATATAACTTAAGAATATACAATTCAAAATTTTGCGTGTCTACTGAAAGTAATAATTTATCACATAACATTAAATATCCCTCAGTTTGTGAAAATATTTGTGTCTGTTATAGTTATGGCTAATTTTAAATAAATACTGATATCGTTAATGGGTCGTGTCGGTAAATGTGAAAGAATTCTGCCGATATCATATCCCGAAACCGCGGTCGTAGGAGAAGAACAAAAAACAAAGGATTAGATTGACATACTAAAGAAGGTAAAAAATAATTACTTAGTTAATATCAGTTATGTTCATGTAACGGTGTCGGTGTCCTGAAATCAGCCATTGTCATGATATACCATTGACAATATAATATAATATTAAGGCATAGAAGAAAAAAAAAACAGAATTGACACATATTGGTCCGTCGGCCGCCATTGTCATTCATTCAATGCTCCAGAATGTAAAAGTTGATAACACCGGATGTAAATCGGATCGGACGCGTTCTTGAATCAAGTCATTCAATGTTAGATTTGTTGATTGTTTATAATTTTAATTAAAGTCAAGGAACATAATTTATGTTTGAATTTCAACACGAAAATTTTTATTTTTTGCACTGTTACTATGCATACTCCAATTTCTCCTAATTCGCTCACTGATAACGGACTGCAAGATTTAAATAAGCAACAAAATTGTGAGGTAAGACTAGCCTATGCCTAATTAGGTTATGATTTTTACATAAATATTACAACTGTTGAATATATTGCTATTGCGTTATACAAACTCATAATCTTCAAACGTCCAAGCAAACTAGTCATATGTTTAAAAAAAAGCAGCTAATGTCTTGTTAATCGATTGGTTTTCCTGAGTAGGTATATTTTATGAAGTTTACACTAGGCCTGACGGCGGAAATTTTAGAATACCACTACTTCTTTTATCAAGGCTGGCGTTATGACTGAAACAAAAAAAACTTACAGTCTTTAGTCGCAGGTTGTTTCTAGTTTTTAAACATATATATGATGATAGCACTTCTTACATTCCTAATAACAAGTAGTGTTAGGCCTATTCTAAAAGTTCCTGGCCTAAGCCTCATCAAAATATCCTTTATTTAATTTGACATACCTTACAATATGCTTGAACAGAGTCAACCTAACTATAACGGTGAAAGTATTATTAACACTACAGTGGCAAATATTTATGATAGTATTCAAAACAACTTAATTGATGTTAGCAATTTATATTCAGGCTATATAACTTACTGTGACTAGAGACCAAGTTAAAATTTCAGGCAATTTTTTTAAAGCTTTAATTTTCAAATTCATAAGTTAGCAACATAACCTTCAAATATGCTGGAGAGTTAATGTATACTTTCGCCACTAAACCTAACATAACACTGCCGTATGCAATTTAAGTTAAACCAGAATGCGAACAATTTCTACATACCTATGCAATTAGTAATAAATAGGCTTTAACCAAAACACATTTATTTTGACAATATTAATTTTACAAGCCTATTTATTTTTTATTCCAGCAATGAGCATGGAGTTCTCCTCAGGGAAATTCTTAGAATGAGTATAGGGCCTAATGCCTTTTATCCATCAACTACTGCTTTCGTTATAAATTAACTAATTGATATAATGTGTTTTAACTTTGAATGCCCCATGTTTGTGAGCCAATGTATAAAGTAACTCTCTCTTTATATATATTTGAAATGATATTTATACATATATTTACTTAAAATACTTGATCAATATCCTATTTTACTTTGATAATGTAACCTGACTTGGTTCAAGCCCGGTTATATTCTTATATTCTATTAAATGATTAACACAAACAAAATTATTTATAAGTAGATGAAAATTTATTTATCAAAAATTTAAAAGAAATATGAAAATTCACTGATTAATACATTGGTTTGATTTTATATGTTCAAAAAGGCATTGTAAAATATTGTCTTTACCATTGGTCTAGCTCAATTCAAATTTTAGCACAAGTTACTTCTTTAGAAATTCTAGCCTATATTAAAAATGTATTATATTCAATTTATTTACTAATGTTCGCGGGGTTAGGCACTCGTGCAGCAATGATTAACAGAGTACCTATGTTAAATATGCAATATTGTTGGAGTTACTGATTTTATAAACAAAAGTTAAAAGTTGGCTTCCTTTTGAGATGGGAAAAATTGAAAGTTAAATTGCAAGTTTTATTTATAGTTTATAACTGTTTCAGTTTATTAAGTTAACAGACTATACCACGTTTTGTTTGGCTTATTTTACTACTGTAATAAATTCTTCACTTGAAAGAATTAACGGAGCTAATTCACATAGAAGTTGTTGTTCTTACAAGGACGCTACTTCTCTACACTCGATTCCACGTTCACCGTGCAGTACAGAGCGCCCATAAGCCATGTCATCCATACGAAAGTCTCAGTGATAGTAGCCAACTAAAAAACATCAATTTCCATGCAACGCTCAGTCAGTTGACGCAACCCGCATGACAATAAACATGATGTTCCCTGTAATGGTAATAGCATATCTATTCTCCCGTAAGACTTGTACTGCACGGTCTCCGGTAAGACTGTACTGAAACTGGAATCGAGTGTAACATAGTATGCGTTTAAATTTATCATAAGTTTCCTCTCTTTTTATTTCATCTTGCAATTGTGTAGGCTAAACATTTTTTCTCCGTGTAACTTGATTTTTTTTATATAAAACTTTAAATTATGTTGATCTAAAATCACTTGATCACAGGTTTTATATGCGTGGTTAGATTCGAACAAACAATCATTGCTGTGCTCCTTCACGTACTTAATTGTTTTCATTTCATACAGACTATAAACTGCAAGAATTTTCAGCTGATTAAATAGATATGCTTAACGGTTTCTGACATTTTTAGGCCAAACATAATTCTTATTGTTGCTTTTTTTGGTTTAACAAGAATTTGATTCAAACTATATTTTGATGGGGCTCCATAAATATACCGTAGGCAATGATAATTAATTGTGAATGTATTAAAGAGTAATAAATTGTTTTTATTATGGTTAAGTCACATATTTTTGATATTTGCCATAATGCATATATTCCTAATGCAATATGAAGTTTTGTGAACTTTGTAATCATCCAAGCATGTATTTGTGTTTAAAGACGCTAACCGCCCTTAGATATTGGGTCGTACCGCGTGTAAAGGCGCTAGCCGCCCGTTAAGGGTTAAAGTAATACCTGAATAGTGAATGAAATAATAATCCTTTCCTGTCGATATATGCCTAATCCTGCACATTATCACAGTGTCACATACGTTTTATACTTTCTTCAAATTTGATTTACAATGGCTTTACCGTTTTCCTTTAAAAAATCAATCAGATGCTTAATCACAGCATTTCTCTTAGAGAGACCATAGATTGTGTTTAACTAAATTATATTTAACTAAGTAATTATTTTACCTTCTTTAGTACGTCAATCTAATCCTCTGTTTAATTTGTTCTTCTATTACGACCGCGGTTTCGGGCATTCGCCCATCTTCAGGTAGCCTACTTCTACAATGACACAATAACACTAACACATAAATACACATACAAATTTTTACTCCGTATTGGAGATCGTTAAAAGGTAAAAGTTAAAGTATTTTTCCTTATAGCGATGCTCACGCTAGGTTGGTCACTACGCTAGGCCTACTGAGTACTGACGTTAGTCCTTGCGTCCTTGTTATCATGCTTTGCCATTAGACGTTGAACCGTACTTTCTGTGCCAATAACAGTGTCAAATATTATGTTGGATTGAAACGATTGTTGGTCATTTAGCAGATGTTGTGCTTTATTTTTTCTGGCTTTGTATATCTCGTATTCTTCGAAAGCATTCATAATACGCCCCTTCTTACACACGTGTAATATGTTCATGTTAGTTTTAAAATCCGTGTTTGTGTGTGCGTTACTGATGAGATGTTCTGCGTAACTCGACTTTGTGGGATTTAAATGCCTGGATGGTAGGTGTTCTTTAAACCTTTTTAAGAAAGGGCGTCCAGTTTGGCCTATGTAATGACTAGGACAATTGTTGCAAGTTACTTCATAGATCCCTGTTTTCTATGAAGTATATTGTATATTGTGGGCGAAAGTTTACATTACTCGACCCCTTTCCATATTGCTGCGTTGGTATCAGCCAACGTATAGCAAGAAAATGCTCTAATTTCAACTCTAAAACGTAGTAATCCGTAATGTTCAATTCTATTTATAAACATCTTAAATGCATGAAAACAGGAAAACATAATTTAAAAAATTGAATGTAATTAATTATAAACAGAAAATAAAACACTTTAAACCTAAACTGAATTCACAATTTATTTAACACAGGAAATATTAGACATATATCTTTTCAATGTCATTAGACTGCATAAATAAAGATGTTTGCCGGACTGCGCTATTCCTAGAACTTTAAATCACTTAGTGTTTATTGTACTTTACATCAAACTAAAAACTACGAATATGTGATATAAGCCTACATCGATGTTCACGATTCAGTACATTGAATCAATCCGGTATGTGTAACAAGGGCCCAAATGTAACTTATTTGTTGCATCGATGTATTTTTAATCGATGAAAATAAATAAAAAAACCTGAAGTTCTAACTTATAGTATTTGATCACAAAATGTTTCTACTTTTTAAACATATATATGTCGGTAACATCAATTAAGTTGTTTTGTAAAACAGAAATGCATGCATTAAAAAAAAAATAGCCTGAAGTTACTTAATTGTAACAGTCTTTAGTCACTGTAAGTTTACCAATATTAAACTTTTAATAGGCTAGTAAATTGTGGTTAGGCCTACTCTATTTCATACGGTATTTCGTAAAGAAAGGTTGATCCCTGCAAAACTGAGGGCAGTAAAGTAAATTTACGCCATTTTGTGTGTTGTACACCTATATTACATGCAATTGTTTGATTCTAAAATATTCAAAATATGTTTTTTTTCTAGGGCAATAAAGAAAAAAACGAAGTTCGAACATGGAAACAAAAGTTACAAAGTTGGATCAACAAGTACATGAAAATTGAAATGACAGATGGACGTATTCTTATTGGCATGTTCTTGTGCACAGACAGAGACGGAAATGTTATTCTCGGCTCATGCAGTGAATTTCTTAATCCCGAAGGTAATAGTTGATGATTTTTATTTCTTATGTTGTGTTTTCTGCGCATAAGTTGGTTCTTAGTTTAGATGTAGCCTGAGTTGCAAGATTATTTGCATCTAGTGCTTTGCAGATCAAAACAATATTTTATCACAGAATATGTTATAGACCTAGCCCAAAGACTCTATCAGTTAGTTTTTTTATATTTGTGGCAACACTGCCAGCTTTCGTGATTGGTATTGATTGATCTGATAACAGTGTCAGTTATCACTGAAGTCAAGAGGGTTATTATCTAAATGAAATAGGTTAGGTTAAATCATATTCTCTGTTTATTATCTTTTAAAGAATTCTGGAAATAGAACTAATCGATTTTGGATTTCTATATTTAGTCCAGTCATCGAAGGGGGTATAGGGGACACGAAGAGGGGGAAGAATTTGACTTAAGCATTTTTACACCACTTTCACCTATGAAAATCACTTACACTCATTCTTACGGTATTTACAATTGTTTAATTTAATATGTACACAATTTAATTAATAATAAGATAAAAACTAACTGGCCAGTCAAATAATATAGTAATGTAAAAATATTTAAAAAATCAATAAACATTTCAAAATTTAACATATGCCGCCTAATAGGCTAAATTCTCTCATTATAAAACAATATATACATGATAATGTACAATTAGCATGTAGTATATATAAACCTTAAGTGTACATAAGCACTATACTTGCTCGTATAGGTAGATATGAATAACGAAACTAAACAAATTAGTACAGTTTAGTATCGAAAACTAAATTTAGCAGAAAATTTCAAATGCTAACTTTTGTCCTGTTGAAGATAAATTAGTATTTTAAAAATAATTATGTAGGCCTAATAATACTTTTGAAGGAAATAAAATTTTCTACAACTTCCTTTCAGGCGACTTTTCTGTAAAAAGAAAATATGATTAGTTAAAAAGTCAAAATTGACGAAAAACATGAGGCTAAATTCAATTTTCCAGAAATTGTTGGTTTTTTATAGCAAATATCTCGAAAAGCATAACAGATACAAAAAAAAAAAAAATTAATAGAAACATTCTTGAAGAAAATATTGTCAGCTTTAATTTTTAATTGTAAGCATTTTGAGATATAAGCATAAATCTGAAAAAAAGAACCTTAGACCTACACCCCCTCCCCCCATGAAGCGGCAGGAGTAGGGACGGGGACTTTTAGTATGTTCACCTCGTAAGTACCCCGAACAAATTTACAAAGTCAAATGCTTCTCCCCTTTCCATGTCCTCTATCGCCATTTTGGTCATTCACTGACTGGATCAATTGGGCATACTTCTGGTTGTAAAATTTTATTGTTGTGAATATATTGAGTGAAGCAGTCATCAGAAAGTTTTGTTAGTAGAAAGTTGGTGACACATCACATACGATTATAATTACATATTTGCAGCTTCCAGATATTCTTTTAATAATTCTGTTACTGGATATTTGTTGTGGATTTTTTACTGTCTTTTAAACTTTGTTGGTTTCTGTACGTTGTTAATTGTTTACCAATTTATATACTGCTTCGTAACCTTCGTGCCACCGTAACTTGAGGCAGCCCAAACTTACTTGCAGAGTTTATAGCGATCCGTTCTCAACTGACCCTTTTACAATCCTATTGGCTTCCATGATGGTTTCGTCTTGATAGCCATCATGATAGAAAGGTCATAAATCCTGAGGAGTCTGTTTTCTAGTCATAGTGGTAGTTTTGCTTAATAGTATTACGGCGCTTTCAAGATGAAAGCTTGACTGCTGGTGTTCTAGCAGCTGTATGGGGCAGAACTCGGACAATCCAGCACACCCCCAATCATTCGCCAATTAAAAGATGGAATTTTAAAACAAACTGGATGCATTTAATGTATTTATTTCTCGTAATATTTGTATTGGTAATCAAATATTTGCTTGGAATTTTATAATTGTGAAATTTTTTTTCTATAATGTCTCATTATTATTTAGTCATTGGTACAAATTCAGTTGACTGAGTAATCAAAATAACTAGGCCAGTAATGTGTAATTTATAGGTTAGTTTCTGTACAAAAATAAACTTAAACATTTCTTTTCTTTCAGTTTGTGGCTTCTCAGATGAACCAAGACTTCTTGGGTTAGTCATGGTCCCAGGCAGACATATTGTGAACATAAGCTACGATGCGCAGCCAGGTTCTAGGGAGATTTCTTAATTTATTGTGCAGCCTATTTGTAATGTAAAAAATGTGAATAAAAATCCTATACTTATTTCCTTTGAATAGACGGTTTGATTTTGTTGATTAAAATAGTTGTTGATATTTATTGTGTTGTGTTTTAAAAATAAACTGTCAGTTAACTATTTTTAAACAGAGTTTATTTATTTCATGGATAACGCCAGAGTCACTGTTTTTGCTCTCAGAACTGAAATAGGTTGTTGTTTGGTTCTCTCCTTCAAGAGATTGTTATTTGGATAAGTATGACTGCATAGGCGTACACAGGGTGGGTGCCGCGGCACCCCCAAATAGGTCAAGATTTTTTATGATAAGAGAATTACCGTAAATTTAACTTACTGTAGGTGAAAGCCTCAGTAAGGGCCTCTTAGACGCTATTAATTATTAGAGTGTTAAAATAAATAAGTTTCAAGTATAATAATCATACTGAAACCATATAGCTTTATTTCATAACTTTAGACTAAGCCTAAAGTTAATTGGAGAAAGTTTTGCATTACTGTCGAAAGAGTTCGATTGGTATCTTAATGCGGCTAAAGTGGGCCAGTCCAAGTCTGCGGGGATAGGATGGCCCAACCCAGCAGTAAGCAGACTGGACAGTTATTGACGGTTCTTTGTTCAGTAGTCAGTTGATTGTGATTTTCGTTTTGAAACAGTTTACAGTTGTCTACGCTGTGCACTAAAACATGAAGAGATCCAAAAGCACTAAATATTCGCAAAAGTCTTCGATTTTATCATTTTTTTAAAAGAAAAGTAAAGATGTTGATCGAGGTAAGTGTTTTCATTTTATCGCTACTTTAGTTTTGTCTTTATTTTTTAAATTTTTGTACAAAAACCTTTTTCTTGCTTTACAGCTCTGGTCCAATGTCAAACTTTATACTGCAGTGGTTGTCCAAGTTCAACAGAGGAACAACATTTTCAAACTTTAAGAAGCTATTAGAAAAATTTGCTACAGTTGCAGTTGCGAGAGGAGTTTTTCAAAACTCAGCATTGTGAAATCAAAACTTCGGTCAACAGTGCTTCAAGATCGTGCACTTTCTGATCCCATTTGTCGAGGAAGAAGTCACTTCAAATACTGACACTGTAATTGAAGAATTTAAACAAATGGTGCCCTTCAATCGATGGCCGACTTTGTAGTAAATTAAACTTATTTCCCTCTCATCGAAACTCTTTTATTTTATTACAATAGTACTTGTTTTTGATGACATAAATTTGTACAAATTATAATAAGCTTATCTAATGTTTTGTTTATTTTTATTAATCCTATAAGGCCACCCGCACACCGGAACGGACAAAACGTCTTTCGACAAAATGTTTTGTCACAAGACGTCCTGACGTAATAGTTAACATGCGTTTAAATGGAGATGCCGCACACCGACCATGTCTTGTCGAAAGACATCTTTCGACAAGAAAAGACGTCTCGATGTTCGACACTGGATTTATGTCTTTACTCAAGACAAAACTAACTGCGCATGCTTGAGTTGAATACTCAATTTATTTATCTTACCTCAGTGTTATTAAAAGTCTCTCTTCTGGAGGTATACTTTTCCGGTAATTGGTGTTTTGTTTTTTGATCCTGTCCCCAATCAATTCCAACAAGTGATCAAATGTTTTTGTGCTTAGCCGACAAAAGTTATAAAACTTGTTTTCATCACATCTCAGTATGAAACTTTGTATATCCTTTTTGGCAGTAATAGGATGAACCCTGAAACTTCGGTTAGATTTTTCCTTTAAACTTTGGATCATTCACCCCAACACAACAGCAGTTTCTTCATCGGAATCCATCTTACTTACCGTTTTGTTAAAAGACAAATTGTCTTCCCCAGTGTTTTTTCAAAACATTTTTTTTTCTTCTGAAGTTTGTGATAATCAACCATCACAAACTTCTGAAAAACAAAATCAAAAATTTGTTTTCTTATAGTGCAGCATGTAAGATAATAATCCAAATCAGTTATTAAGTCATCAATCAGCCTCAAAAAACTTCTGTTAGTGTTAATAGGATTACTTTGTTTGAGGTGAAGTGAACTTAGTATGAAAAGCAGTTACAGGCAGCCAACTGCAAATTGATGCAGGGGTTTTTAAGGTTATTACATGTTTAAAAAAATTCATAAACCACCTCTGAAACTCACCATTTTGGCTCTAATTTTTTTTTAATTTTCCTAGGGAGGGCCCCCAAACTCCTTCCAGAATGTCGGGCACCCTCAATTAAGGGACCCTGCCCCACGCCTATGTGTGACTGTCAAGAAATCTGTTGGATACATAATATATGTATGCATTAGATATTTGAAACAAACTACTTATGTTTCATTTTACTAGATTCCAGTGACATTTATTTTCTAATGTATATAAAACACTAGATATAGAACTTAAAACTTTTCTCTAGTTTTATAGGTCTTGTTCAGGCTATGATGACCATAGGGATTTTTCCCTTTTTAAAGCAAAACAAAACTAATTCGACCACGCAGCTGAACCGCTGACGTCAGTTTAGCAAATTTCCAAAATTAAGTTTATAGGCTTATGTTTTAACGCTATTTCTTGTGCGGAACGCAAGTGTGATCTTGTGTTTATTTAATACATTTTTTAAAACATTAGGCAGTAAGTTAGTGTATTCCGATGAGATATATTTCTTGTGTTGCATCATTTCTTAAACATAAAACGGATATCCCCTTGGAAAATAAGTCAGGGGTGTATAAGATAAGTTGTCCTGAATGTAGCAAATATTATATAGGCCAGACCGGGAGAACCTTTCTTCGCCAATATAAGGAGCATCTTCCCAATAATAAAACAAATATAGCTAATTCCAATTATGCTTGTCATCTTTTTGAGAATAACCACAGATCTGGAGATTTCCAATCCTGTGTGGAGCCATTATATTTATGTGCGAAAGGCAGAACAATGGATGCACAGGAAGAATTTGAAATTTACAAAGCGTACAAAAGTAAACCTGACGACATGTTGAATGATCAGCTATCTTTCAGATCGAATCAGCTGTACGATACTGCCCTAAAACATACATCGAATGTCAATAGGGGTTAATATTTTGTTCTTTTCGACAGTGCTCCACCGGATACTATCGAGTGCACACCGGTGCTAGTCATGACTGTTTTAATTAGTGTATGTGTTGTGTGTTTTGACTATTGTTTTAATATTTGACGATTCCTGCAGAAGGAATGAAAAAATAAAAACTAAGGAGAAGTTCTGATGATGAAGTTGCGACTTCGAAACTAGTAAGAGACCAAAATTGAAGTCACAAGACGGACCTTTTAAGGTAATCTATTATATTAAAACTTTATTGTCACTAAATTCTCCACTGGAGGCGGAAACAGGGCTGCCTAAAAAAGATTAGGAAAAGGTCGACTTTAAAAGAACTTAACGCTTGAAATGACATCGGTAGGAGTTAAAATGATTGTATGAATGTAATCAAAAGTATTTGACTGCATATTATATCAATATGTTACAAACAGCCTAAAATAATACAGTAGTACTTGGTATTAATGGCCTCTGTTAATGAGCCAACTCGGACATAGTGTCATTTTTTTTAGCTCCGGCCAAATCGATATCTTTTACATTATTATGAACCCCTGTTTTAGCGTCAAATATTTAACCACTCGGTTTTATCGTCATAAATCTACAAAATATCAATGGCAAACTTTGAATTCAGTTTTTTCAGAACTCGAAAAATGTTAGAATTCCCTTTTCCTTTTATGTCAAGCCGAATATTTTCTCCCTATTCAAATTGCGAAATAAACTATGTATTTTTTTTTACACATAAAATGTAACTGCGGCGGGTCCCATCAAAGGCGGTAGAGGGGGGTTGCCCTAATAGCAACACTGCTAACCCTCCCACTCCTCCTAAGGAACAATATTCACACGCTATGAGTGTCAGTTGTGTGCTGTGTGTAACTAACCGCATAACTTTGATGGAAAAGAGTTAGCATAATACAAAAGCTCGGGGAGACTCGATCGTATAGTCAGCGAGACATTTACACAGTTGTGGTCAGACAGTTGACCCCTCCCCCAAAGTAATGTTGACTCTTTAAAATTGTTGCTTGTGTTTTTTTTATTACAGTAAGTTAATGTTTTATGCTAACTGTAATTTTAGTGTTTTTTAATACAGTTTGTTAATAGACATTACACGTATTTACACATTATTGGTTACCTAATTTATAAGCAGGTGACCTCAGCTCCATTCAATTAGCTCGAATTATCGGACTCCTACTGTAAAATAAAAGAAAAGTGTACTGCTTTTCTTTTGAATACACGTCATAAATAATGTTGCCAATAACAGTAGTACTGTATAGTTGTTTGTCCTTTCACTCAAGCTAACAAAATCATGATTTCCTGTTGGTACATCTTTATAACGTCACTCGGATGTAGCGTCAACATTCTTTCACTCCCTTCGTTGACGCTATAACCAAGTTCAACTGTAGTTTTATCTTACATCCCGGTGTTCATATTTAATTCTTAATGCAGAGAAAATTGGTAATAATATGCGATTATTTTGTAAACGTCATGAAATATTTTATCATTATTTAAAGAACAGAATCAGTGTTTTAGAATGGCAGGGTGATCTTGCATAACTGTGAGACTTCCGTTGTTAGCGTGTTAACATTTGATTTTAAGATGGCCAACTACAGTGGGGAATTTGGGAAACAGTCTTGTTATCGAGGGACTCTTCTAGTCGAGATTCGTGCTATCAAGGTTATTTTGACTAAAAGTCGTACTAGCAAGGTCACTGTTTTTTCTGAAACCCCTTTATAGCAAGTGCATCTTGAATCAACCCTCACTAGCAGGTTTTGTTTTAAAAAGTACATTTTATCACTACTATTCAGTAACAAAGTATGTACTGTAATGTAACTGGTTAATAAATAAAACGCACATTTAAAACGTGTACAGTACATAGAAACAAAAATCTACTGTACATACGTACACTTAATTTGAATAAACGAAGAATGAGCATTAAATTAGTGTAATAGAAAAACTGATAGAAACATACAAATTTATTTAGCTTTACCAAAAAAGAACTAATTGACTTTACATAAAATGTGATGAAAACATTTTGTGAATTAGTGCACACAGAATTAATTATCAACACCAGAACTTTCACCACAAACCTTTTTAATTATAGCATTCCTTTTTTTGAAATTATGTAGCCATCCATGGCTAGCACAAAAATCTTCATGTGCCAAGTTTTTTGCAAACTCCTGTGCTTTTTCTTGTAGGTCCACTGATGGGCAAATTTTTTATCGCGACACTGTTTCTGCCATTTAACAACACATTCATCCACATCTTGAAATTCGCCTTTCTTCGCTCTTATACATGTTCTACCAAGCTCACTACTCTCTTCATATTTTTCCATATTTTCAAAATTGTATGCAATGTAGTAGATTGAATGTTAAATTTCTTGGCAACACTAGTTTTTCTTTTAATCGGGTTTTCTTCGACACTTTTAATAACTTTTCGTTAAAACCCCACAGTCAATAGCGTAATTTTACGTTTTTCAAGCGTGTTTCGTTTCAATGAATGTTCTAAACAAAACAATGAACAGCAAACGAATAAACATCACCGAACCGTTTTGTCAGCGGGCGCACGACTGACCTGTCACAGTTGAAAGGAGAGAAATCTGGGTTTTCATATTTAGACCTGAGCGTAAGACATTGTTTCCTTCAAAACATCCGTACCGTTGGGATCTATGCACTGGGATGAAGTCGTGCTACAGAGGTTCCGTTGTATAAAACGACTTACTACTGAGGTTGAACTGTTGCTATAAAGGTTGGGTTTCGCAAAAAGACGTGCTATAGAGGGTTAGAGCTGAGATATGTCGTATTGGTACATAAATCCATGCATTGAGGTTTTTAGAAAAATAATAGTCTTGCTATAGAGGTTTTCTTAACATTAAGTGTTATGGAAATCTCTGGGGGATTAGAAAAATGCACTTGTTATCGAGGAAGTCGTGTTATTGAGGTTTTTGATAGCGAGTTTCTAATGTAAAATCTTTTGCTAAGGTTGAGAGGCAATATATTTCCGGATAATGTTATTGGGCTAAAGTTAAACATTTTAGTATATCCACCACGTAATAACTGTACTCATGTTATTTTTTAATGTCAATTTTTAAAATTACCTTTGGTTTATCGGTACAGAAAATCCTTTTAGGTAATCATGGATTACTGGTTTTAACTAACTATGCTCCCATCTTCACATCTGCTCATAAAATTTTCCCAACACACATTCGCACATTTAATTTTGAATTTTTTTACTTTAGCCACCAGTAGTGTTTTCAATAATAATATGTTTATGAAATTATACTAACTATTGTTTCCGGCAATGCTTCGCCATTGTTTGATTTTAGTATACAAATATATATTTAAATTAAGAAATAAAATAAACTTACGAACCACTCACAAAAATAAAAATGTAAACAACACAATGATAGTAGGCCAGTCGGTGAGGGTAATTTTAGACCAAAAGTTCCAGTAATTTACAATACGGCTGATTTTTTTTTTATAAGTACATTAAAGTATGTAGATTAACATAAAAAAAAGTTTACCAGTCTATCGATTTCCCAAAGTCGAAATCGATTATCATTTTTTTTCGATTATCCTTAATATTTCGAGCTGGGATGAAGATAGAGAGAAATAAAAAATACCACCGTCTAGGGGAGGTATTTTCAACAAAAAAGGCCATATGTATTTATTTCGTCCGAGCAATGGTTTGTCTGGAAAAAATTCCATTATGCAGGTATGTATTTTGCAGCAGGGAAATACACATCTTATTCATGTATGAAGCGTTAGCTCATTCTAAATTGGCCGAATTTTAATATATCGAATTGAAACTTGACGTAGGAGTTAAAATATATATTTTAAACATTTATGCTGAGTCTCAGATTGTTATTTTGAAAATGATCCGATCTAGGAGTCGATTTCGATTATCGATTTTAGGAGTACCGGACCCACGAACTAATTTCAATCTATTCCAGTTTCGTCAATTTTTAGAATATCAACATAAAATTTGTTTTACAAGTTGAGTACACCAGTATAAATATTCTTAGTAAGTATGAACGATTTTTGTCATGCCATTTTTAAAAACGAGGCGCTTGAAAATAGTCTTCTGTTTTACCTATCTCGTTTTAACTATAACACCTTTGGATTCAACGACTCCATTTTCAACATTTTTTAACATATCGATTTACAAATTGGTACATAAGTTAAAAACACAATTGTTTTTTGCTATACTTATTTTAAAAACTATATTTAAAATTGACTAATCTGCAGCCGATTAACTCAAGCGTTTTGATGACAAATCTAAAAAGGTCTAAAATTATACTTTTTTAAGTTACTTGTGCTTTGAAAAGTAAATAATAAAAAAGGTTTATACTCCTTGATCTTGTTTGAATCTTTATATTTAACTTGTAAAAAAACTTTCAGGTTGATATTTTAAAAAGTTTCTAAACTGGAGCTGTTTAAAATGAATTAGTGGGTCCGGTACTCCTAAAATCGAAATCGACTCATAGATCGGGTCATTTTCAAGATAACAAGCTGAGACTCAGCATAAATGTTTAAAATATATATTTTAACTCCTACGTCAAGTTTCAATTCGATATATTAAAATTCGGCCAATTTAGAATGAGCCAACGCTTCATACATGAATAAGATGCCCCCTTTTAGTGATTTTCCCTGCTGCAAAATACATACCTGCATTATCGAATTTTTTCCAGACAAAGCATTGCTCGGACGAAATAAATACACATGACCTTTTTTGTTGAAAAATACCTCCCCTACACGGTGGTAGTTTTTATTTTTCTCTATCTTCATCTCAGCTCGACATATTAAGGATAATCGAAAAAAAAGATAATCGATTTTTTTCGACTTTGGGAAATCGATAGACTGGTAAACTTTTTTTATGTTAATCTACATACTTTAATGTACTTATAAAAAAAATCAGCCGTATGCAAATTACTAGTAGTTGTAACCTATACCGACTGGGCTATAGGTTATAAATAGAAATGTTTAGTTTCTTAAGACAGCTGTTTTTTTATAAATGAATTAATTACTTAATAGAGCTTTTTATTCCAATGAGATTTCTAAAATAAATCACATGTGACATACCACTCAATAAAATATTTCTTCAATAAGTATAAAATGGGAAGTTTGATGCCTAAGAGACCTAGTGATTAATAATAAAACAAATTTTCGAACATCCTGAGAACAATCCGTTTAATTTGATATATCAATCATCAAAATAGGAAAATAAATAAAAGCTTGATTAAGCTCACAAAAATTTCCTGAGGGAATTAAGAAGTAAGATTACATTGTTTTATACATCCGAACAATTATTGATTACCAGTTTCGGCATACTATACGGCCATCTTCAAATCTGCTCATAAAGTTTTTCCACAATCCAAACACATAACATATAATTTTATATAAAAACAAAATGAAAATATGGAACACTTTTTCAAAACTTCTGCTCGATTTTTTTTTCAAATACTCAAAAATGTGACGTTTTGTCACAAAAGCTTTTCAACTCTCCGCAGTAAAATTACGAAAATTTTGGCACCACCAAGTTTTCTACACCGCCTGTGAGTGCATATATCATGTCCACAGACAGACACACGGACACAACATTTTTTATTGCTTTATTGTGTTCAGAGACCTGGAAAACATTGAGAAAAGTCATACAAAAATGGAGGTTAAATTTTTAGAATTTTAGCAACATTTCAATACTTTGGCATTTTTGCTAGCTGAAGTAAAATATGTGAAATATTTAAGTGTTTAAGGCTGTATTAAACAAATAAAAGAGCACTGATTTAAATAAATACCCCGAAACACAAAACAAGGAACAAAAACAATAACTAAACAACTAAATTGTAAGTTAAGTTTAATACGTTACCCTTATGTAAATTTCGATGACATGGTCATCATCCTCAGAGGGTTTTAACACTACTAAAGTTTACAGACAATATTACAGAGCTAATATGGAGATGAGTGGGGGGAGGGTGGGTATATAGCCTCTGAGGAAAACCCTCTGAGGATGTTGACCATGTCATCGAAATTTACATAAGGGTAACGTATTAAACATAACTTACAATTTAGTTGTTTAGTTATTGTTTTTGTTCCCTGTTTTGTGGTTCGGGGTTTTTATTTAAATCAGTGTAAGGCTGTATAGTTATACAGGGTGAATCAGGAAGAAACGGAAAGAAATCAGGACGTGTTCTACTGGTGAAAATAATGAAAAAAGCTCCCATAAACATAGGTCCGAAAACGCTTCGTTTTCCAGATATCCGCCATTTTGTTTTTTGTACAAAATAATTCATATCTAGAGAACGGTTTGACTGATTGAGTTCAAACTTGGCATGACGTTTAAGCTGTCAATTATATACCTCAAAAAAATAAACGATTAAATCCAATCATGCGTTTCAAAATGG
>JAGFPH010002117.1:145380-156769 GCA_018207615.1 Philaenus spumarius
CCAAAACCGTACATTTTAACGAAAAATGTCAAGACACCTTTTTTGTAGCCCTTTTGATTCCCTATCGGATGGTGTATCTGTCAAAACAATCGGATGAATGATAATAGTTAAGTTATGTGTACTAATTGGTTTGTTCAACCCGGCATCCTATACCAACACAGTAAATACTACATTATTATATGGACATTTGTTGTCATTACCTTTTAACCTCTTGTTGTTGTTTTTACCTCTTATGGGATACAAATCCAAGATGGCCGCCACTAAAGCAGACCCTTAATGAGCGGGGCAGTTTCACCATTTCAAACGTAGCCTACCTAAAATATCGGGGCAGTTTACGTGTTCCCGTTCGCACCATAACGGCCGCATTTTTCGTCAGATTTTGTTCAAATTTGGTACACTAGTTGGTTTTATATGTCGCTAGGACGAGATTTGTGTTAGTGGGGAAAATCATTGTTTTATTTCACTACGTATGATTTTAAAGTTTTTTTATGATTTTTAAATTTTTATGATTTCATTTTTTTTAAGTTTTTATGATTTCATTTTTTTATTTTACAGTTTTTGTGGCTAACTATTGTTTTATGAATTTCCAGTTTCGCTCAATTTGCTACCAAACTTTAGCGTCTCATTTACTACAGCTAGAATTGAACTTAGTTCATTTATCCTTGTAGATTACATTTTTGTTTTTTGGAGTAGGAATTTTTTTTTGTGGGGTAAAATAAAATAATCAAAATTCGTCAAAACAACCTGTTTCGAAGATGTAATCAAGCTGTTCGAATTTAGGTATTTCTTTCATTTGGTGGTCATTACAAACCCTAAAACAATTGTAAATCTTTTCTGCATGCAATGTTTAAGTTATAATATTGACGGTGTAACTTGCGATTGCAATTTGTAACTGCATTTTAATGAAAACATTTTACAAACAATGATTTAATAAACAGATTTCAACAGAAATAGTCATCAATCCTGCTAATGTTACTAATTACTGAGCATTAGATTTCGACAAATCTTGAAAGAATTTATTTTTCAATTGTGGTTTCAGTTGACTAATTTTATACATTAACGTGCTGTATAATTTAATTTACAATGTTTTAACCAACCTGACCACTTGAATGAAAATATACTTCCCTGCAATTTATGGGGAACAGTTTTTGCTGGATGTTATTTACATTTTTTTAATCTTCTTTAAAGTTGTATTAATAGTAAACTTTACAATTCCGATAAGACATTTTAAATTTGCAACAAATAAATATTGTCCAATTATTCATACAATAACGAACAACTGTTTTTAATATATACAATAGTAGGCTAATAACAAATGTTTGTTTTTGTCAATAAAAACCTTCAGTGTACATACATCAAGTGAATATTACAAACTTACTGCAAATGGTCAAATAACGCAATGGAGCGAGAACTCTAGCGAGCGAACCAGGAACTAATGAATTTGTAAATAACAAATATTTTGTGATTGTGCGATCTTTTCTTCTCAACAAATAATGTATCTTCTATGTGTTGTGCTGTCTTCGCTCTATCATTAACAGAATCTGTGTAATTTGTTTGTATTTTATAAGTAAATTAAAATTTTTAAGTTATAGTGTTTTTGTTATATTCGTACTATGTAGAGGTCGCCGACTTCAGTCACGGTGACATAAATACAGGTGACTTTTCTACACCAGGCCAGAACATGTGGCATAGAAAGAACAAAATATGTAGCAAGCAACAGGCTACCGAAACTTTTATTACCATGGGCGCCCATACCTATGGGCAGAGGGGGGGCCACGCTCCCCCCTAGTTCTTAGGGAAAGGAAAATATGTACATTATTAATTATATTCAGGTATTTTTCTTTAAAGAGATTAACACTGAAATATGTTTTAAATGTTATGCGCCATTTGATTTTACATATACTTATTTAATTTTTTACAAGAGTTCAAGCATGAGCTGCTGGGTCACTACTTGGTGCGGCCTCTAGGAGTGTTATAGGTCTTTGTGTATTCACTGACGGTGTAAAGGTACAGACTCAATGCTGTGTGGGTTAATATTTCACCTGAAGAGCCTTATTGGCTTCCCAAATTTTAAAAGTTTTCTTGGGGAGGTCGAAAATATCCCTGGACTCCTTTTTTCGAAGGAGGGGAGGGTACTCCTTAACACGTTCACTGCTACGCAAATTTCGTATTTCCTATGCTAGGAGCTGACCTTTTATTTTTTTTATATTTTTATAGTCTAAATGAGTAGAAATACTTCATTTTTTATTTCTGAACTTTTCTACATAATAATCACTAACAAATTTAAAGCGTCCATAGCACATAGGCTTAAAATTGGCGCACGAAGCACGCAATGCATTGTGTATTGAAAATACTCCCAATACGGGGTTGGCGTGCAATGTACTGGGAGTCGGCCGCTTCTCATAGTGTTCAGTGTCAAGCTCACATGTGCGTCCTTAGCAGTGAACGTGTTAAGCCCCATACCCCGGTCTAGCCCCCCCCCCTTGGAAAATATCATTTGGGCGCCCATGATGTAGGCTACATCAAATAAATTTAAAATGACTTTTTGATGAAATCTTGTAATTATTAACAAAAAACTAAATACATTACAAAAACTGTCGTTTTCCTCTACTGATCGGAAGAAATTATTAACCTTTTGGATCCATCTGGCCTTTCACTTTAAAAAAAAACTATGAAAAAATACATACTGCAACTATTTCTATGCAGGGTGTCCCCTAACTCTCTGATCCCCTTTTGCGGTTGTGTACCTGGGATCGAGACAACATATTTCACAATATAAACATGGGTCTACGGTACTTACTTTTTAGTCTGTCTGTATGTGTTTTTTACCAAATAATTGATATCTGGAGAATGTTTTGACCGATTGAGTTCAAACTTGACTTGACGTTATACTTAAGAATGATCTGTTTTAAGTTAAACAAGCGACTATATCAATCATGCCTTTCAAAATGACTATTGAAAAAAATGACTATGACTATTTGAAAATTTCAAATCTAAATTACCCAAAACATCTTTCAAGACATCTTTTTTGTAGCCCTTTTTATTCTATATCGGATGGCGTAACTGTCAAAACAATCGGATCAAGGGTAATAGTTAAGTTATGTGTAATAATAAGTTTGTTCAACTCGTCATCCTATAAATATTGTGGTTACGTATGCTATTTTTATATTCAACTTATTATTATTAGTTGGTTGCGTTACCTGCCACCATTACCACTGCACCTAAACCATGAGGTCCTCTGTGCCCCATGTCCAGGCAGCAGTTCACATCAAGCCCGCCTTTTCGCGAAACGAAGGAGTTCATGAGGTCCTTCCTCTCATATGTAACTGGTGTCAGCGTATCCTTGTTCCAGATATTTCTGCCTCAGTGATGCTAGGGCATCACATTCGCATAAAACATGGAAAGAAGTTTCCTCCTTCTTTTCACACCTTCGACATAATGGGTTGTTCTCCAGCCAGTAGACCGACCAACCAAGACCCAGCAGTGTTCTGCTTAGATGCCCATCCAGGCCATCAATGAAATCTTGTGCTGTCTCTGACCTATTATCGTCTCTCTCTATCTGAGCAAGTGTTCTGATTAAACATTTTTCGATACACTTTTTTCCCCATAGCCTCTTGATATTCCTATCATCGGTTCTGGGCCCATCGTTGGAGTTTCAGCTCCTATTCTAGCCAGTTTGTCTGCTATTTCATTTCCTTCTACTCCTTCACGTCCAGGGACCCAAACACGTCTTACTTGCCTACTGCTCGACAGCTGATCCAGCAGTAACTGGCATTCCCAGACCAGTTTTGACGTCGTTCTTGAAGCTATAATGGCTTTATAGCCGCCTGACTATCAGAACATATCGCAACATCTGTACTCATGCTTTCTGAGTCCAGTATTCGTTTTACGCATGCAAGTATTGCGTATACCTCCGTTTGGAAGACCGTAGAGTAGAGGCCCAGTGACACTGAGAATCTTTTCCGTGAGTACGGTCCTTCTTGCCCGTACCTTTGTCTTTTTTGACCCGATTGAACCAGATTGTCCGTTTCTAAGATCTACCTGTTTAATCTGCAACTTAACTATTATCCTTCATCCTATTGTTTTGATAATTATACTATCCGATAGGGAATTAAAAGGCTACATACATTTTTTGGGTAATTTAGGTTAGAAATTTTTGCCATGGCAGACCTACCTAATCCTGAACTTTAATGCCCTGTTGACCCTAATTTGCTTCAGTGGCCTACTAGGAGTTCTAGAGTATGAAAACAAAGTCGAAGTTTTGGTATCCATGGCAGTGCATAAAATTAAACATTTCTTTTACCGATCGAGAGAGATTCTAGATAATGTTTAGTTTTACTAGATTAAATGTGATACTTTACCTCCAACAATCCTTTTAATTGTGTGACCAATAACAACATCCGTTGCAATATTTCTCCACTCATTTTAAAGTTTTTCTGTTTCACACGTTACCATTTACCACCCGTGAAAATAAATAAATACACTCGAACAAAGCGATTCAAATTCTGATAAATCTAGGTTTCAAATGCTCAAACAGTTTCGTACGAAGGAGTTACATAAAATGTATGAATAATAATATCATTTAAAATGAATTGTTATTGTTTTAACCAAGTTTAAGTGTAGCTGTAAAAAACTAATAATTACTGTTTAACTTTATTAAACCTTAGGCAAATAATAAGTGTTTTTGGATGGCGTGATGACTGAGTCCGTAACCAATAAATATATTTAGTTTGTATATTTTATGTAAAAATATATAAGAGGATGTAATTGAATAGTAAATGTGAAAAAACTGTGTTGGTATGAATGTTCCTATATTGTGTAAGCAAAGTTGAGTGCATAAACAAATGAAAGAGAACCAAAGTCTCAGATAAACCAATAATCCTGGTATGATGAGATTGGGGACTGTTATTGTGTATTTGATTGTATGACTTTACAATTTTTATATTAAAAAGGAGAAGCCTTTTTTTATTAGGAGTTTATATAATAACTCCTAATTATTTGACCGGCTTTAAAATGTGTATGAAATTTGTAAATGGGATTAAGCATACCAAAGAATTAGACGTATTTATTTTGATTACACTGCCTAGCACATTATATCTTAATTCAATTTATATTTTCTGAATTTATTTTAATGGATTCTCTTGACAGTTTTACACAAATATTTTTTAGTTAATCTATACTAATATTATAAAGGGTTAAAATGCGTTTGTTTGTATGTATGGGGTAATCTCTGGAACTACTCAACCGATTGAAAAAATACTTTTACTAATAAAAAGCTTCACTATCCCTGACTAACATATTCATTTTGATAAAAACATTTTGTATTTCAATACTAGGGAGACCCCTGCGTGCTCCGCACGCCAACTCCGTTGGACCCTTCTATGCACATATGTTATGTTTTCTTTACAATAAAGGTTAGGATTAATAATAATCTCAAAGCAAAGATGGCATATAATGTTAAATGTCCAAATCAAATTATTTCGTATATTTTATACCATCAGTTAATAAAGGTTAAAAAAATCGGCAATGCTCAGGTCAACACTTAAAAACTCTACCTAAAAGTTAGAAATAGAAATAAATAATTGTTTCAAATTTTGAAATCAGCTGTTAATGGAAATATTTTCACAAACAGCTGAATACTGTTATTACTATAGTCAATAAACATATTTAATGGCGTTCACAATTTTGTTAAATATTTAGTATATTTTTTGTTGTTTTTATGCTTTTATTTAAAAAAAATTTGGAAAACGGTTGACCCTAAAGGCAATCCATGTAACTTCTCGCTAAGTTTAATTACAACAAATACTATTTTTGGAAATTTTGAACTGCCATAACTTTTGAATGAATCAACCGATTTTTATGCGATTTGTGGCAATCGATGCAGTTTTTTAAGTCCATTGAAATAATTAACAACAAAAATTTTTCAGATGAAAAGTTTCGGAGAAATTGAGGAAAAACACTTTTTTTTATTTTCTTTCGTTCACGATATCTCGCGAATGAATCAACCGATTTTTATCCGATTTGCGGCAATCGATGCAGTTTTTTAAGTCCATTGAAAGAATCAACAACAAAAAATTTTCAGATGAAAAGTTTCGGAGAAATTGAGGAAAACACTTTTTTTATTTTCTTTCGTTTAGGATATCTCGCGAATGAATCAACCGATTTTTATGCGATTTGCGGCAATCGATGCAGTTTTTTAAGTCCATTGAAAGAATCAACAACAACAAATTTTCAGATGAAAATTTTTGGAGAAATTGAGGAAAAACACTTTTTTTTATTTTCTTTCGTTCACGATATCTCACGAACGAATTAACCGATTTTGACCGGACTGGTAGCGATCGACGTCGCTTTTCAAGGGTAAAAGCTGATTAGATTTTGGAATTGATCGGTAAAGCCGTTTAAAAGTTATTCCAAAAAAACCTGATTTGAAAAAATTTTATTTCTGAGTTTTTTCGAAATTTCTCAGAACCTACCGGTCCGAATTAGTTGAAATTTTCAGGAAATCTAAGTTTGATGGAACTCTTTAGAACGGCGTTTAGTAGGATCCAATCGGTTAAGCCGTTCAAAAGTTATAAGCGGGTCACATACTTACATACACACACACACACACACATACAGACAGGGTGACACCCTCTCGGGAGTGGTCAGGGAAGATTCCTAGGACCTCAAAACGTCGAGATCTGATGAATACTCGATTTTCGAAAAACTGGGTGAAACCAATAACTTCCCGATTTTATAAAATTTTCAATTTTCGTAGCGGGAAGTTAAAAATGTATATAAAAACACGCTTGTATTCGAATGGAACGTTGCGTCAAAATTTCATAGTTATCGGTCAAGAATTTTCGGAGATTAGCGATTTTGAACAAACGAACATCTACATTTTTATTTATACAGATTTGTGTAAATTTAGTCGGAAAAAATGCTTGGGCTAGGCCTAGACTGATGAACTACCATAGCAACCAATTGAATCAAATAACAGATAAAACAGCTATTTGCTCTATATTTCCAATAACCCCTGATTTCAAACTTTGGGGGGGGGGGGGGGGGGGGCTCTGGGAACGAAATGCATAATCTTTTATGAAAAGGAGAAAGCATACAATTTTCAAAGGAAAAAGAAAGAATAAATTCATAAATTTTCCAAAAATTCTGTTATTTTTTTAAATAGAATTGGTAGCAAAAGTCTTTAATAGTAAATACAAACATACGTAATGTATAAAATAAAAAATTCTCATATGCACAATTAATTCTTGATTTCCAGCAAGCAGTATTATTAAACACTTTTTCTCTCTTCGTCTTTCCTGTTACCCCTCCCAACACTTCAGAGCTGTGCACAAGCTGAAACAGCTGCCATGGGAAGCGGCCAGATTCTCCCCATGCCTTTAAGTCGTCATCTCAAAATATTTCGAAACCTTACGTTTTTCCCCCCATCAGACCCGACTCCTGGACATCGGGGGCGTTTCTCAGTCACAATTGAAATCAGCACCCACAAAAACCCCCGAGTACCGGATTTTGCAGCTTTTCAACTGTTTTTAGAAGTTTCAAACAAATTATGCACTTTTAGATGCACTTTATGCACACGCGATGCATTTCCGCTTTCTCTCGAAACAGGTCATACGTAGACTTTTTTCCTGGTATTTTTCTGAACACGATGCAGAAAACTGCATCCAAATCGGAGCTGTAGGCAAAAATTATATTTATTCAGGTCGAAACCGTACTAGTTTGCCTGGTCTAATATAGTACCTATATAGTAGTGCATTCTAGCTTGATCTTGTAAGCGTTCCCTTATTTTTTTTATGTTAAATACCCTGCACCAGCCAATTGGAAATTGTATATTTTTGCACCGTATAAGATTGCTGAATGAATTTTGAAAATAACTGACAATTTTCAGAAATAAAATAAGAACATCACATTTAAACTGCAATTGAAAAGAAAAACAATTAATAAATAAACTGTTTCAGTGGATTGTGGTGAAACTTGAAATATTGTAAAATATACTGTAAGGCAACATACTGCTCACAAACAAAGAAATGTAATATAATCAAACTAATAACTAATATGAAGTTTAATGTGTGTAGGTACAAATGTTATATATATATACATAATAGGTATGTCAATAAGTTGAAAAGTTAAGTTATACATATAGCTTAGATTAATAATTGTGACTTGTAAATAAGGAAATGTGGATGTCTTTTTAATGTAAAAAAGTCAATAAATTTACTTTAAAACGTCTACATTATTTCATGTAATCCATCCACTACATCCTATAAACTAGAAGACAATGCATGTATTACACCTTTTCAGTCAATACAATCATCTATAATAGTAGGTACTTATAAAAGCCAAATTCCACTCATTGATAGACTGATCACAGTTTCTCAAACACCTAGGAACTTAAAATTTGGTACACATATTGCTCATAGGCTCTAGAGGCACACGTAGAAAGGATTTTAAAATATTTTGCCTGTAAGGGTTGAAACAACCACTAAAACAATAAATATTGTTTGTTATATATCTCAAAAACCTTAGTATACCTCCTAGAAACGTGAAATTTGGTACCCGTATTTGTCCTAGGGGCAAGAGGCGCATTAAGAAAGAATTTTTAAATATTTGTCCTGTAAGGGTTGAAACAACCACTAAAACAATAAATATTGTTTGTTGTATATCTCAAAAACCTTACCTTCTAGGAACGTGAAATTTAGTACACTTATTTGCCATAAGGGCAAGAGGCGCATTAAAAAAGGATTTTTAAATATTTGTCCTGTAAGGGTTGAAACAACCACTAAAACAATAAATATTGTTTGTTGTATAATTCAAAAATCTTACCTTCTAGGAACGTGAAATTTAGTGCAATTATTTGTCATAAGGGCAAGAGGCGCATTAAGAAAGGATTTTTAAATATTTGTCCTGTAAGGGTTGAAACAACCACTAAAACAATAAATATTGTTTGTTGTATATCTCAAAAACCTTACCTTCTAGGAACGTGAAATTTAGTGCACTTATTTGTCATAAGGGCAAGAGGCGCATTAAGAAAGGATTTTTAAATATTTGTCCTGTAAGGGTTGAAACAACCACTAAAACAATAAATATTGTTTGTTGTATATCTCAAAAACCTTACCTTCTAGGAACGTGAAATTTAGTACACTTATTTGTCATAAGTGCAAGAGACGCATTAAGAAAGGATTTTTAAATATTTGTCCTGTAAGGGTTGAAACAACCACTAAAACTATAAATATTGTTTGTTGTATATCTCAAAAACCTTACCTTCTAGGAACGTGAAATTTAGTACACTTATTTGTCATAAGGGCAAGAGGCGCAATAAGAAAGGATTTTTAAATATTTGGCCTGTAAGGGTTGAAACAACCACTAAAACAATAAATATTGTTTGTTATATATCTCAAAAACCCTACCTCCTGGGAACGTGAAATTTGGTACACATATTTGTCCTAGGGGCAAGAGGCGCATTAAGAAAGGATTTTTAAATATTTGGCCGGTAAGGGTTGAAACAACCACTAAAACGATAAATATTGTTTGTTGTATATCTTAAAAACCTTACCTTCTAGGGACGTGAAATTTAGTAAACTTATTTGTCATAAGGGCAAGAGGCGCATTAAGAAAGGATTTTTAAATATTTGTCCTGTAAGGGTTGAAACAACCACTAAAACAATAAATATTGTTTGTTGTATATCTCAAAAACCTTACCTTCTAGGAACGTGAAATTTAGTACACTTATTTGTCATAAGGGCAAGAGGCGCAATAAGAAAGGATTTTTAAATATTTGGCCTGTAAGGGTTGAAACAACCCCTAAAACAATAAATACTGTTTGTTATATATCTCAAAAACCCTATCTCCTAGGAACAGGCCCGGATTAACAGCTATTTACGCCCTAGGCCAAAGTTCTAAATTACGTCCCTTTCTAGTGGTCTGGATTTCTTTTCATATTTAACTGTAAACTCATGTTTTAGAGCTTCTCTGGAGGCTATTTGAGATGTTAACACAGTTTTATTTTTAGCCCTTTTGAATGCATTTTGAACTATTTTCCAAGAAAAAAATGTATATCAATAACGCAATAACTGCTATTGAAATGCCAAAATGTATGAAAAGTCAATTACTACTTGTAATTTGTAGTAAGCAGATATTAACTAAAAAGAAAGCATGTTGAAAAATAAAACACACTACTAAATAAACAACACTGTCTATATATTTACTAATTATTACAATCAAAATATGCACATAGTTTTAAAGTTTCTTCTTTCTGACTTTAAACCAGCCAAATGATTGAATTGTGCTAGTGAAATCCAATCTTTTTGCTAAGTCATTTACAATGCTAAGAAGAGCGAAAGCGTTGAGCTTCGTTGGGTCATGTTTGATCTTTGGTACTGCTTGATCCTTTTTAAACAGGAAAATGACCTTAAATAACAATAACCTCAACAGCCCCTTCTCTTTTTCAAGGCCAGTGCAACCCGGACGCTCGCTACTCACACTCGACTAGAAGACCAACATTTTTAATTTTTCCCCGAGATATTCGCCTTAGGCCATGACCTAGGTTGGCCTGATTGGTAATCCGGGCCTGCCAAGGAACGTGAAATTTGGTACACATTATTTTCATAGGAACTAAGTAATGATTTTAAAATATTTGACAGTTAAAGGTTGAAACAACCCCTAAAAAATAAGTATTGTGTGTTATCATTTCCTTAAAGCTAGAAAACTAAAATGTTGTACATTTATTTCTCACAAGATAAACCAGTTTTACATTTTATCACGTTCTGCTAAGGAGTGAACATTTAGTAATAACCCCTATAACTATAAATAAATTTAATACCGCCAAGGTACGTGAAATGTTGATACACATATTTGACATATTGCTCATAGACGCTAGAGGCACACTAAGATAGGATTTTAATATATTTGGAATTTAAGAGTTGAAACATCCCCTAAATCAATATAATATGTTGTTTGTTTATTTTTCTTAAAGCTGAAGTTTTGTACATTTATTTCTTACAAAACACAAATGAAAAGTAAATGAGTTTTACATTTTGTTACGAGCTTCTAGGGGTGAAGATATGTTAACAACCCCTAATATTTATTGTTTAATAAATATTAATATTCATACTTTCCTTAAAACTAGAGAGCTTAAATTTTGTACATTGATTTCCTCCAAAACACATATGAAAAGTAAATGAGTTTTACATTTTTTTACGTGCTGCTAGGGGTGAAGATATGTTAACAACCCCTAAAAACAATAAATATTAATATTCATATTTTCCTTAAAGCTAGAGAGCTGAAATTTTGTACATTTATTTCCTCCAAAACACATATGAAAAGTAAATGAGTTTTACATTTTGTTACGTGCTGCTAGGGGTGAAGATATGTTAACAACCCCTAAAAACAA
>JAGFPH010002118.1:22978-36567 GCA_018207615.1 Philaenus spumarius
AAATCTATAACTAATTCTATTCATACAACTAATACTATGTGTTACATCGGTAATTATATAGGTACTAAATCTGATTCTATAATTACGGTAACATAGCTAATGGATACCACAACTATTTCTATGTTTGCCACAGCTAATTCAATGAGTGCCACAACTAATTCTATGTGTGACATTAGTCATTTTATGAATAGTACATATAATTAATTCTGTGGTAACCCTAGCTAATTTAGTTGGTACCACAACTAATTTTACATTTGCCTCAGCTAATTCTATGAGTATCATTTAATTTATATACGAGTATCAGAGCTAGTTGCCTATACTAGGTAAAAGACACTTTTTATATTATCTTTCCTATGTTTTTGTACAGACATGGGTCGTGCTGCCATCGCATTGTTCATCGTCGCTTTCTTCGCTATATTCATCGCCTTCTGGACCGGTATCGCTGGATGTTGGAGACGCAGTCCTGGCAACATTACAGCAACTGCTCTCTTGATTCTCCTTGCATGTAAGTTGTTTCATTTTAGTTTAGGTAATAAGTTTTAAATTATGTCATTATGATGGGCTCTGTCACTGAGACTATCACCCACTCAGTTTAGAACCTCTAGGATTTTTGTTTTCGTGCATTATATTATTTAATTTGTACTGTGGAGTGTTTAAATTGAATGTAACGTGAGTTTGGAAAAGTTGTAACATACAATATAATAGAGTTCTAAATAAATATCGAATTAGACAAAACTGTTATGTTCTATAGAGTTTTTGTGCTTATATGTTGGGCTATCTGCCGAAATATGGTGTAGAGACATATTGTACAGTTTTCCTTGCAAATTATTTACTATCGAATACAAAAATTTGAACGGCAGCTATTTTAAAAATATGCTAAGTAAAGTTTCCACTCTTGTCACCAAAAACTTTGTGGACTAATGTGCTCTTCAGCTGAAATGTCTTTAGGTCTATGTTGTAAATAAAACTGCCATTAGCTTCAAAAACACAAACTTAGAAATTTCTTGTAGTGTTTTTTTTGGGCCCAAAATGTTAAATCTAAAAAATGGGCCCTCGTTAAAAGAAACTAACATTTATGAAATATGGGTTGATCGAGAACGTTTCGTTGTCGCTAATTTAAAATAAATAATTAATCCCACACTGTCTGAGATGAAAATTTAAACATGTCGTTATTAATAATTACCTTTTTGGTGGCAAAGTGTTAAGTTTCTTTTCTATAGTACTAACGTAGTGAAAATGGTTGAACCTAAACGGCACTTTCGTAGTTTCTATAATTTGTCTGCCGTTGAAATGGTTTGTTTTTAGACTCGGTTTAATGTGTACTTTCAGAACACGAAATCATTCCCACTTTGTGTGGTTACGTTGTTCCGCTCAATTACCTTCATTTTCATTGTACACAGTGTCGCGTTCTAAAAACTGATTAGGCCGCACGTGTTTGTTTGTGAAGTGTTGTTTAACGAAAATACATAAATTTACAGGCCTATTGAGCGCAGGAGCAATGGGACTTTGGCATGGAGTCGAGTATTACGAGAAAGAAAGAGTCGTCGGAGAAGAGTTCTATCAGCAGTGGAATAACGTAAGTGCAATAACATGTATTGTTTGTTAGTTATTTGAGAAGTTTTGCGAGTTAAAGTTTTGCCAGAATATTTAATTTAATGTATACCGTTTTGCCAAGTTAAAAGATATCTTCAACTTTTAACGAGTAACTTTTTTTAATTTGACAAAATATGTAATTATTTACAAAAGTAAATTTGTAATTAGAAGCAAATTCTCTGTTTCAAGTTATTATTTGTTAATAATGGATGTTCAATTTTATTGTTATTGATTGTTCAGACATTTGCCATTGTTTATGTGTTAAAATCGATACACGTCGTTTCGGGATTCGAATCAACTTCCGTTATCAAGCGACTGAAAACTACAAGGACATAAACCTAGAAATCTGTAAAACTAAAATACATCACTAACCTTAAACAACTAGGAAGTACATATTCTCTGAGAAGTCAAATAATTCGATCATGCAGCACCGCTGACGTCGGTTGATCGAATTTCAATCCGATCAGGCGCTGCATCGTTCCGCTCGCTTTGCGAGTTTGCATCCCGGCTGTCGGCATCGGATCAGAAGCTGCCCCCTCGTGTATTTGAACCGGGTAATTTTACGGTATTTTATATTTTGATCGATTTTGGGGAACCAGACGAGCTGTAAGGTTGTTAAAAAAAAAATGTGCAGCATAATCTCCTGTATTTATTTTTTAGGTAAAACCCCAAAAAGGTTTCGCTCTAGTATGAAAAATCTCTAGAAAGTTGTTATTTAAAGACGAGAAACCTGCTGGGATTTTTTTGGCAAGAGAACTCTTCCGAGGGACTTAGAAAACCAACGTATGTACCAAATTTGGACTGAATCGGATGTAAAATGCGGTCGTTAGAGTGCGAACACATATATCTATATATTAATAGGCAAGCACAAAACTTGTCGTCCTTTTTTTCTCAGCTTGTGTGCATCGTAGGAGAAATTCGCGCATACCGTTAGAAAGGTAGTGTCCTGTAGATGAGCAGAATCCCATTATAATTTACATCGGTCCTCAGGGATACGCCCCAGTGGCCCTCAAAGTTTCAATGTTAATCTTATGGAAGATCAATCTTAAGGAAGATGAAGAAAGATTTCTTTTGATTTTATCAGGGGCACAAAAACAGCTGTTCGTATGAAAAGCTTAAAACAGCTGATTTTGATCAACAGCTGATTTTGATCAACAACTGATTTGGATCAAAAACTGAATATAATTTTAGGTTAGGTAAATCAAGCAATCGCAATAGCGAAGCATTGCCGGGTCCACTAGTATATATATAATATATACATACAAAAATATGTGTATGACACCCCCAAAACGTGTTCTGGGGACCATGATCGGTGCTTATTGACAGCTCCCGGACCTTAGATCTCACCTTAAGAGTCACTGCACCTTAAGAGTCTTTCCTATGGAAATTCGCCAAATACAATGGTAACATAGGACAATACCTACACCTGACGGAAAACACATGTTGGTACAGACCGGGGTCAGAACGATAACTGAATAAATGAAGTCACCGATGATGGTAAATGTCCGAATGATCAATAATAAGAAATTTTTTACGAGTGATTTAACTATTGCGTTGTCTCACCAAAATTGAAAGGGCTTTAATTGATTCAACCTTTAAGGCCCGATACGTACCATTGTTTAATTTCTTGTTCTATATACCGGGTAAACCAAACCACCCGTGCGCAAAATAAGTTTCCGAGGAGCCATTTTTTTTTTTCTTGAAACGGTTAGAGATAAAGTCAAACTTTAAATACAAAAATGTTTGTTTTTTTAAGAACTTTTCAATGATGTGCTTAATAACAAACGAACAAACATAAAAATTACAAATCAAGTTTTGAGGTGTATGTAACATCTATGAGTACATGTCACGTTATTGCATACTGTTATGATATGTATTTACAGCGTGTACAGTAAATTAAAACACAGACGATCTGGTCAAAGCCTTAAGCTTTTTATCCAAATCAGTAGTTGTTGTTTTATTTATAATGGTCGCGTATCACGTCCGTTCTCAGAACCTCTTGTTTGTCCATCATTTCTTCTTTTAAATTTTTAAATATTAACCCTAAATATTTTCGGAATAAAAAGTAGCCTAGATTATTATCTGAAAAGTCCTTTACGCGAAAATGAATGTTTCGTCAAAATTGGTTTAGCCATTCCGGAGATTAGCCCGGACAAACAGATAGACATGCAAAAAAATTTTTTAAATGTATGTTTAAGTTTTTGTAAAGTGTGAATAATCACATTTATGAGCTTTGGAGAAATGTAGTTATTTCGAAATCACAGACAGTTCAAATTTATTTATATGTACTGATTAACACATTTAACCTATGCCTAAAACAAAACAGAAATGAATTTGAGAATTTAAAAAGAATAAATATATAACAAAAACAAAGGAAGATATACATTAAACAGGAATATTCAATACAAAGAAAATTTCTAAATTAGTAAAATTTGTTAAAACCTTAAAAAATAGTATAGCTTAATAATTATTTTCAATTATAAAGAATGAGAGACTATTGCATGAACTTAAACATGGGTTATTTTTGTATTAAAAAAAAAAAAAACATTCGTACAACAAACAATAAAATTTTAAAAGTGTAAAAAAATACAAACTATTTCTTCTTCCAATATGAACCATGATAAATAATAAATTTAGAATTTAAATACGCAGGCCTATGTAGCATATTTAGATTCAAAACATAAAAGTGCAAACACAGTAACTTGATCAATGTAAAGTATTTGTGTGGTGTCTTTATCATTCACTTGTACCATTACGACATGTTTCAATTATGACATGGAATGAGAGGTAACCCAAACGGTTGGTCTTGGGCTTTCGTAGATTAGAGCATATTACGGGACCATAAATAACTGATGTGCTTAGGCCTCGGTCTACTCCTAAATCAGAAAAAAAATATTACAGTTTCACAGTAAATAAATAACATTTACAATATAAAATGTGTTTTTTGTATCCCATGTCAAGCATGAAGCTGTATTTATCTAGGTTCTGCGAGCAGAGACTCGTTCCTATCACGACTGGTCGTACGTGATGTCCTGGATGAGCATTGCATTTGCGTTTGCGTCGTCGGTGATGTTCTTCTGCGCAGCTTACTGTTTACGTTCGGAACGTTACGAAGAGTCGTCTAAGAACGTGCAGTACATAATGCCAGGTTATTAAGCTCACATACATACCACAGCCCGCATGTCGCTCAGTTAATGCTTGTATTTCACCCATTGTGCCCTAATATCCTTCCTTCAGTCCTTTAAGTTCGCCTAAATCTATTGGATTAATAATACAGGGCCGATTGCTGGTGAGAAAAATAAAGCAAGACGACTACGTTGAATCGTTGAATTTGTATTTATAAATTCTTGATTACTAAACGCTAACCTAACCTTACTTTTAGAGATAAAGTGTACTGGGGTCTGAGTCCTCATTGTCTCCTAACGCTGTGACGCAGGTGGATCTTTTATAACTACCCTACTAAATTAACTCCAGGGTGGCTACCTACCTGGAAAACAGGGAAAGTCAAGGAGAAGGGTGTTTTCAAGGCAAAATTTGAATAAATTCAATCTAAATTGATAAAAAGATAAAATATGTAGAATTTTCAATGCACTGCATTTATTAATAAAGATATTTACAAGTAGATAAATATCCGGAGTAAAACTTAAATTAATAGATAAATCTAAATATATAATAAAATTGGATCTGTCTGTTTGAAGGCATTAAACTGAGAACAGCTGAACGTATAAAGCAGCTTTGATCCATTACAAGCAGCATTTCTTTGGAAAGGTTTGGGAGAAATTTACTTTCAAATGTTGTGACATCATTAGTGTTCAAAGACAACTATTTCGTCTTTATTTGGGCACGTTTCTGCTTATAACTTTAGACCGGTAGCGCACATATTTAATTTGAGATAGGCCTACTGATTGGTTTCGGCTCACCGAGTTCTTTCAAATGGCCACTGGGCCGATTCTGAAGGCACAGTTTAGGAGTTATAACATAAAAAGTGTGCGCTTTTCTTAAACTTTTGGTTTTCCGACTTTGAAACAGCTGTAGCTTTACGACTTACAGTAGGTTTTAGAAAAAATCTGAGACGCGCGACATCTAGGCGATTGGAAATTTAATTCTCTACAACTTTCATATTTGACATTTTTTCTCCAACGTGATCTAAAAGGTGAAAAATGTAAGAAACGTTTGATAGTTTTTCTTTAATGTATTTCTGCCGTTATTGCACATGGACAAAGTCGCAGGTACATCAAGTAGATTTAATAAAAACGCTAACTAACTTTCCACGAACAGGATATTTTCAAATTTCATTTTTGAAGAATCGTTCGAAACAAAAATGTCAAATTAAAACCTTCATTTTGCTTGAACTCTCCAATGTGTAAAAGCTAAACTCCACTATGAAAAGCATAAAATGTTTCACAAATATTCAAGCCCAAATATATTTTAATGGCTTATTTACTTTTCATTTTATTCGACAATCGATAATTTCTTGACAATGGATTTCTAGTTGTACTGAAAGTTTTTAATAAAACTAATCTAACCTATCCTAATATAACCTTACCTAACCTAACCAAACCTCACCTACTAGGCCTAGCCTAACCTCACCAGATGCGGGTTAGTGGTTTTGTAAGTGACAAATTTACTCAACTAAACTTAATTTCACCCTTTCCTCTCTAGTTTCTAATGGTGTTGTATTGTTTCTCTTTCTTCCTTGCCTGTCGCAAACTAGGTGCTTAAAGACAGCTCTTACGTAACCTACGACTGGTCGTTCTTTCTTGCTTGGACGGGGGTCGGATTCGCTCTAGTGTCGGCCATCTTGTTTTCCGGCGCTGCCATCTGTTTAAGAGGCGAGAGAGAACAAGAAGAAGCTATCAATATGCAGTACTTGATGCCGGGTAAGATTTGCGATCAAAGAATAAAATAAGGTGACGCCTTAATCGGCCTCATTATACAAAATGTCTCTGAAAGACTTTGCTTTTCATGTTTCTTTTAAGCAATGACAAGTTCAAAGAGTCTATAATTTAAAAGTTTTATAGGCTTTTAGGTTATGTATAGTTTGTATTTTAATATTAATCAGCATATCATTTTCATATATTAGAATATTTCATGAACTAACATAATTCATAACTAATTAATATTCATAACTGCTAATTATTACAGTACCAATTTATTGCAATTAAATTGATTTAGCATTGCAGTTTTATTATTTACATTTTCTAGCTCTGAATTTCATCGTATCAATTTGGTCATATGTACTATTTAAACTCTTTATCCATTTTTTATGATTACTGGGCTATTCTTTGTGACTGGCTGTTAGCTTTCTAAACAAACCACTGTTTTAACTTCTTCTTTTTAAGTGGGCGGTCCACACATCAGCCTCAAGGGCTTATTGCGCTCTCACATAAAGGATGTAAAAACCTCTAGTTACCCCCGTCATGATCTATAAGTTCAGTGATAGATCAGGTGTTCTGCAAAACCCTCCTGCCGGCCACATTTCCTGCAGTTGGTGAAACTGCCCATTTTTTATGTGTGTTTTTTAAGGTCGCCTGTCCTGTAATTAGAGCTGAATCCTTCAACATAAAAATGGTCAGGTGCAATTCGCCTAGATGGACCAAGAAGTGAAAGTTTACCCATCCTCAAGCCTGGGATGCTCCTCTACCTCTCTTACCCAATCAGCGAACAAATTCAGGTCCTATGAATTCAGTTGCTGATGCCTTATTTGCTAGCTTGCTTGTACACTTATTTCTAACTGCACTGGTACCCAACAACATATGCTCTTAAAGGTAATTTGTTTTCAACACCTACGCAAATGTCAAGCTACGGGCTCAGAGCTTTCGAAGCTGCCTGGCTGTCAAAGTACAGATTTCTGTGTTCCAAGGCTGACATTTTCTCTCATAAAGTATAATAAAGCTGTAACTTCTAAATGGAATCATCGGCAGAACACATTCCTGCCTTGATTTATCTCCACAGATTCCTGCACCTGTACTCTTCTTTGTTTTTGAGCCGTCTGCGTACCGTTCAAGCTCATACTCTGGAAGGATTTTATTTTCTTTTAACCACTCCCTACGGGTTGGTATTACCACCCGAAAAGGTTTTGAGAAGGAGTACCAGGTTTTCATGTGGTCTGATGTCCAAACTCTGGTGAAAAATGTTGGCATTCTAGAAAGAACTTCCGTATATTGCGTTTAAGAATATGCATTATTAATGTGTTTTAAACAATTCATCACTCAAATGGCTGCCTCCATTGTTGATGCAGGATGCAGTACCGGCAGAGTAGAGGGGTGGGGCGATGGAGTAGAGGGGTGAGTGGCGTGTTTTGGAACGCATACACGACGTTTTCAGTGTACGCCACTCCACAGTCCAAAAGTAACAGTGGGGTGTGCTGTTTTTACTATGGTGTGATTGGTCTGCATTTTTTTTAAGGAAATTGTAACAGCGTTACTGTAAACAGCAATTGGTATTTTGCCAGGCACCGCGACTTCCTACAGCCAAAACTAGGCGAACTGTTTGATGACCTTGAGAATGTGTGGTTCCAACAAGATGGTGCTACAGCCCACACAGTACGTCAATCAATGGCATTGGTGAGGGAATTGTTTGCTGGACATGTCATTTCTGGACACGTCGTGATATTGGGTGGCCATCATGTTCTCCGATTTGACACCCTGTTACTTTTTCCTTCGTGGCTATCTAAAGTCCAAGGTGTGCAAACATCACCCTCAAAATTTAGAAACAATCAAGGACACTATAACTGAAGCAATCACGCCCGACTTCACTCGTAAGGTAATGATAACAACTACAGAGAACGACTCAAATGCATCAACAATAAAGGCAGCCATTTGAGTGACAAATTGCTTAAAACACATTGATATTGCATATTCTTAAACAGCATTATGTGTATTCTTTGTTAATGAAAATAAAAATATCCTATCTTGGTTTTATTTTTATTTACTCGTTAAACAGGAGAGTTCTTTTTGCCGCACCCTGTACATTCAGAGATTCTCAGATTATAGGTGTTCACTCTTCCTTGTTGCTACCTTTGAAAACAGGTCTAAGGCGGACCATACATGTAACGATTTATCTGTCAGATCTGATCGCATCGACGCTGTCCCCACATACGGTACGATTTGTCTTCAGATTCGTCGCAGCGATCTCCCCTCTCCACCTTTCCTCAACTCAGTCGGGTAGTTGTGAACAAATCCGGTTTAATCTCATGAAAGTTTGTCCAATCCGATATCGTTTTCGATGTCTGCCGATCACCCCGCACATGTTCCAATTCGTCGTCCAATCGAGTCGTTTCATCTGGACGTGTATGGGGGGCCTAACAGAAAAATGTCTAGACATCTGTCCAGCGTAGCTCTAAGAACGCTACTCATTGCTCTTGTAGCCAGGCATACTAGATGTCAGACCCTGGACACTTTTTTATCTACACCATTGTTTTATCAATATAATAAGATAGGAAATAATTTTACTTAATAATATCAATTTGCAAAATATACTAGCAAACGATGCTTCTCTTCACCAACTAGTTGCATATTTCCTTTTCTAATCATCCAATCAGAACAGACATTTTATAACCTGTAAGAGAGCGGGCAATGTTGTTAAATAATTAAACTACGATCCACCAACGAAAATGCCAGCAAAGTCAACAGGCCTTGGTAAAACTTTCAAACAGTGTTCTGAATATAACATCCGACACATTAGGCCTAGACACTTGATTATTATAATTAGTTGCCAATGCTTCACTGAGACTAAATGTACCGGTCATACTCTTCTAATACTATGTAGTTAGCTGCCTATATACTATAAGCTTAGTATTTTAAGTTGTTTATGTTGTAGTTGTGAAATTCACTGTTATTTTTTAAGTGTATACTTCTTCGGGCGTGCTTCGCAGAAACGGTGAGGGAACAAGAAATCCTGAGGAGTAAATCTGTCCGATATAAAAGCGTGTTGGACGCTGTTACACTCTTACCCTTTGTTCGGCAGTTTAGACAGTTATACCATTCGGAAATTACATACTTTATTTTCACTCTTCTTTTTTTTTTGTGTTTAACGTCCTGCTGTTTTGCACTTTAAGGCTAATTGAAGACGAGGCCTACAGTTTTACGTGGAATCCGAACCACAGCCAATGATGTCTGTTAAGAAACCATTTAGAAAATTATTCGGGGTCAATGGGAATTGAACCCGGAACTTTTCCATTGATGATTGCCATGACGAATGATAAAGCTTTGACGCCTTAACAACCACGGCCATCGTGGCTTCTTATTGTATGGGTATAACCACACCAGTCTCACAACCACGGCTCGGACAACTAGTTTTGGGAAAATTTGCAATGCGTGTAATGTAATGGGGATCTGCAAACAAACTACAAACATTTAGTCTTGCATTTTTTTTATAAAACTTTACCGTTTTTAGTTATTTTAATTTAAAATGGCCGCCGTTTTGATACGGTTTATTGGAACAAGTTGATTATTTTTTTCAAGCTAGGTTTTTACATTGACAAGTAACGCGCAAAATTTCAACTCAATCGGTTTAGTCGTTGCGGAGGTATAAATTGTTTAGTAGAAAAATCAAAATGTTGGATATAGGGTGAAAGAAGTTTTTCCAGACATATGTTTATAGGTAGTTTTTTCTTTTGACCCATATGACCATCCTGAATATCTCTGCTCATTATATGATCACCTTATATATGTTCAAATCATAAACTTCAATTTGAAAACTAACAATCAAACTTTCAACTGAAGATTATTTATTTCGATTTGCTTCGACCTTAATGTTATCTCATTAGGTGTGTTTTCAACACAAACATATTTGTGCTCAAATATCTTGCACAAACAAAATGACAGCTGGTTAAATAAAGCACTGAACGAGCTGTAAGATTACCTTATTTTTACTTTCTCCCCCTATTCCATAGTACCTATATGGAGAAAATATTGTATTTGTCAAAATTTTCGAGCTTGAGTTTTTGGTGGAAATATCCGTTTTGGGCCCCCCTGAACCTAAAAAAGTGGTTTTCGGAGTGATGTCTGTGTGGGTGTTATCAGACCTAGAGCCTAAACCAGTCGTCCGATTTTGATGAAATTTGGTATAGAGGTACTAATCCACGGTATCTCCAGGCTTTTTTTCATTTTTGTGAATTTTTTATTTTTAAGGGTAATTTTCCCATAAAAACCCTTAAAATAACGGAAAAATCAACTTTTCTCAAAAACGGCTCTAACGATTTTGATTAAAATTTTATAGTTTATTAGGGACCTAAAGTACTATAAACTGTAAAATTTTAATCAAAATCGTTCTAGCCGTTTTTGAGAAAAGTTGGTTTTTCCATTATTTTATGGATTTTTATGGGAAAACGACTTTAATACAAAATCACCTCTCCTACCCCACCCTACAAGTCACTGTGAATCTATTTAATAATTTAAATATGTTTGTGAGAAAGTATGTGACAGTTCCTGGTACCGTTTATTAATAATAGGCCAGTGGCGGCCGGTGAAGAATTATTAGCTTGGAACCGTACCGAGTGTCTGGAAAATTGTTTAAAACACCAAACGTACGAATTGCACTTTTAGGCCTTTTTTACTACTATTTTACTGTTTTGAGGCATCACTGAAAAGTAAACGAACAAATTAGTATACTTTATTTGTTAGCAGATGGTATAGCAACGGAATGTGCTGTTCACGTAATATAGATGTGAAGTGGAGCTACGGCTATCTGTCGTGTACGGCTGAAGTCGTAACTAACTGTCATAACTATTCGTTCTACAAGGGCTGTTCGGAAAGTAACCTCCGTTTTTTTATAACTAAAACACAGAAGTAGATACAAAATTTGTATTATATATACATCTTTAAACTACGACTTTCCTTTACTTTTCAACATAGTTTACATTTAAGCACTTATCATACCGATTAACTATCTTTGAAATTCCTTCTGCACAAGCACAAAAATCTCCCGCCTTAGCCTTGAGCTATCTGGTGACCACATCTTTGAGCTCTTCATCATCCTCAAATTGTTGGGAGCCAAGCAATTTCTTCATGTGCATAAAGAGGTGGAAGTCGCTGGGAGCCAAATCTGGGCTGTATGGTGTATGCCCAAAAACATCCCATTTGAACTGGCCCAGAAGGTCTTTGGTTTTCTGAGCAGCTTGAGGACGAGCGTTGTTGCCAGGAAAATGATGCCAGATGAAAGAAGACCATGGCGTTTGTTTTGGATCGCCCGTCGTAGGTTTTTCAGTGTTGCAGTGTACAAAACCGCATTGATTGTCAAAATACCAAAACACCGTTGCCATGAGCTTTATGCCGGAAAAATTTTGCTTTCGTTGGTTTGTGTGGCGATGCCGTGTGACCCCACACCTTTGACTATTGTTTAGTCTCAGGATTCACGTACTTGACCCAAGTTTCATCTCCTGTCACAATTCTGTTCAGAAACGATTCTCCTTCTTGGTCATAACGCATCAGAAAGTCCAGAAAGTTGTCACAGATTTTTGCGTTGATTTCCTCAAACAGTTTATCAGTGACCATAGATGGTCTGCCACTTCTTTCTTCGTCATCAACATTTGTTCGACCATTTTTAAACGAGCGGACCCATTCCCGAACAACTCCTTCGCTCATTTATCTTTGGGCCATACACAGCACAAAGTTCGCCATGAATTGCTGCTGCCGAATATTGTTTAGCTGTGAAAAATTTACGCACTTCACACTTGGCTGGATTTTCTATTGCGGCACACATTTTGGCAAGCGACTGAAAAACAACTAGCGCTCGGACAACCTTCATTCTACCACGGCTGGAGATGCCGTGCGCGCCGGCGCAAGTATGGCGGCATTACCCCCTCTACTTTCCACGCAGTGAGCAAACGGAGTTACTTTCCGAACAGCCATCATATATTATTGGATTTAAAAAACTCAGAACTAAATATTTGTAGTTGTTAAAATATTATAGTCTTAAAGCAAATTGCTTAATTGAACCAGTGAATCTGCAGCACAAGCCGCCACTGTAATAGGAATATATTGGTATTACATAGAAATTGTACTAATTTAAAAAAAAATCTACAACAGAGATGCCTGGAGCCTAAAAAGCCAAAGCCACATGAATTTGAACTCAACCGTTCCAATAGAATTATTTAATCATTTAAATGTTTTGTATTAGTCCAAATAATTATAGAATTCTCTTTTGGCATTACCAAGAGCTAAAAATGAGGACATAGAGAATATTTAGCCCCTTTTTTACTTCTTGAATTTGTTTAGTTAATATTTTTTGTATTACCGTACTTGTTATTTTACTACAGTAAAACAATTGGCTTTCGTGCAAGGTTAACTGCGATTTTGCAATTTTAAAGGCGTAGATGATTATGATTGTTCAAATGGTGTACTGGAAGTGGGGGAAATATCGAAGGCGAGTCGGGCAAACAGCCAAGAGAGCTGCAGCACATGGCACAAGCAGATATTTTTGAAAAACTTAAATAACTTTTGTAGAAAAAGAGATCTTGAAATTGTAGTGGTGCACACTTCAAACAGAGTGTGCCTGCACAATTTTATCCGAATCGGTTAAGTAGTTTCGGAAGAGAAGAATTTACAAAATTTGCGCAAAAGCCGGGGAAGCGGGCTTCGCCCGATAAAATATTAAAGGGGTAATGATGATCGCTATTCAAAATTGTCATTTAATATTATCACTGTTTTAATAATTAAAAAACCTTCCAAACTGTTTACTCATTCCTGTTTTTCGGTTTCAGTCTACCCGCAGAAGCAACAGTATGCCTACGCAGGATATCCTGCGCCCGCTGCGTACCCAGGACCTTATTACCACGGCTCACAGTATGGCCCTTACAACTACTGAGAAAACATTTAGGCCAGTTCCTAAAGACTTGACAATATAAGGCAATTAGCGACAACACGAAGTGGCGAAAGTAGACTAACTAAGTTATCAAAATAGAATTGTTTTGAAGTGTGAAATACCATTTTTAAGTTTACTTGTCAAAAAATAACTGTTGGCAGTTTATAAGGGCATTAACCCTTTAACCTGGG
>JAGFPH010002118.1:36577-54100 GCA_018207615.1 Philaenus spumarius
CAACTCAAGTGTCATGACATTTAACAAATTTAGTGTCACGACATTTAACAACTTTACTGTCACGACGTTTAATGTTTCAAATAAAACTGTCTTTGCGATCCACAGTGTTTGATGTTTCCACAGTAAATAGCTGGAAAATAGTGACCTATGATGTTTCTAAAAGAAATGGGGTTGCTTTTTAAACATAAAACATCCCAAAACTACTTTAATAACATGTTGTTATAACTTTGTTTTTATAACAAACATAAAATGCAAAAATGTTTTTGGCCGTACAAATTTTCAGCTTAATTCAGAAACACTTGTGGCTTTTCTACAAAGGAATAGAATTAAAGAAATTTTGACTTGGATTTTTATACAGAGAATTACATGCTTACAAATTGAAAAATATTGACTTGTGTGCTTCTGAAATGACATATTGTAATATCTCAATGTGATCTCCTAATTTGTCTTTTTTTAGTATTGTGAATAGATATTTTTTTTTAAAGACGAAAAACCTGGGTGGTTATCATCGCCTTACTTGTGAATAGACTATGCACTGACTAGCTTTTTTTAAAAATATTTTCCAAATAGCAGAAAATATGTTCAATGTCTAATCTAGGGCAGAACCTGTATGCTTGCTTTGTCCGATGTGCCAAATTAAAAATATCAGCAACAGAAAGCAACGAATAAAACAATCAAGTGGACCACACAAATTGTTTTTTTCAAAATTAAAAACTAAGTTATTTTCTATATTTTAACAGACTTCAAACTTACTCTGGCATCTTTTAAAAGTAAACCTTCTAAAAATGTTCCGCTCGCCGTCACAATTTAACTTGAAAATGGTACGAACTCTATTCACGCTCAAATAAAGCTATTGCCGTATTATCGGGGAACTGGTGCAAAGACTTTGTAAAAAAAATTAAAGCTCAAAATTGGCAACACTGTTTTTATCGGTGCCGATTCTATATTTTTCTATCTGATAATATTTTTTACAAACTAAATACATTATATATATTAAAGAACAACGATATCTTAAAAATACTCGAAAGAATTGCGATTGCAACAAAATTCTTTAATCAAAATTATTACAACGCTCAGAAACTTTGAATATTTAGTAAAATATATTTTAAAATGTTCGTGTAATTTTTTAAAAGAAATCAATTAAATAGTAATTAATAAATGTACATATTTTTTATTTCTATTTTTATGTGTAAGTGATATTAATATATAATAAAATACATATTTAATAAGGCTCATAATTTGTAAGACAAAATCAGTATTTTTTTAGCATTTTTGTTTTTGTACTGTCAAAATCTAGGATGTAAGATATGAATCTATTAAAGATCTGATTGTCTTCCACTAGTGAATAAGTTTTATCGGATGTACACGGTGTTCAGACGCCCTGATCATAGAGTTTGCATAAATTTACATTGTATACAACGATTATTTACGATATGTATTTCAAAATAAATGAATTCTGTTTCATAACTATTATTTTCCTTACATATCTAACCTAACCTAACCTTTCAGACTCCATTGCGGGGTGCGTGGGATAAATTTCATTTGGAATATTCTTTACAATAAAATATAACGAGTGAAAAAACTTGGACCAAGACTGGATTTGAACCCAGGAAATTCAGCTTCCCGTGCTACTGCTTTGCTAATCCTGGTCGCATCAGATATCGGCCGATGTTAACACACTTGTACGGTTATTGCATTTTTCGTGAACTAACAGACTGATTTCCTTGTATGAAACGAAATTGAAAAATCTTAATTATTATATTTGCGGCCTACAGTCGGTTTATTTGACTTTTTCAGGAGTGCGGTTGTTCAAGAACTGCCCCAAGTACTAGTCTTTAACCCTTTCCGTAGTACTTTATTTTTTCTCTCCCCCGCTTTCCTTAGTAGTACTTTAAAAGGTCGGGACACACATGACCTAGTGTTGGCCTAATCTCGGCTCGTTCTCAGTGAAACCACACTTTACTGTAGCACGGCCGTGTGTTGGCCATATCTCGGCTTGTTTAGTGAGACCACACTTTACTGTAGCACGGCCGTGTGTTGGCCAATGACAACACTAAACTTTTCCTGGGCCGATGAACTGGCTCTTGATTTTGTTGCTAATTAAATTTAATTTTAAAATGTAAAAAAATCCTCGAAACAGTGATTAAAAGACAAAAAAAAGTGGGTTCACGATGCTCGGAAGACGAGGCCTATTGAGGGAGAATTGACGACACTATTGCCTCATTTAATGGACGATGAATCCAAGTTTTATGAATATTTTAGAATGTCACAATCAACATTTCACCACCTTCTGACTAAAGTGCAAGAGAAACTGAAGAGAGAATACACTTTTTGGAGGCAACCAATATCACCAAAACAACGTTTGGCTGTGTGTTTGAGGTTAGTTCGTTAGTATTATTTTATTGTTATGTTTTCATCAATATTGTATTATACTCGTCCCTGTCTCAAAATGTACTTACCGAACAAAGTTCCAAACGGTACGACCACTTTAGTTACTTACCAAAAAAATTTCCATCTTTAACGTGAAGAAATTGGATGAAATACAATCGGATTCTTCCAACAATATTGGAGGTTGAAAGCTAATTAATCATTGTTTTCTCTCTAAAAATAAAACCATAATATCAAGAGGATAAAAAATAAAAACGACTTAAGCTAAAGCAACAATTTATTCAAATCTAGATTTGTTACTGAAGACATAATTTACATAAAAATAATAATGAAAAGTAAAATAATAAAAAAAGGAATTACTGAAATTATCCAATAGTTTTGGACTTATCATCGTCAACGATGTAATATACCCCCTCCTTAAATCCCACCTGAACCAGAAGGGGTGAAGGGTAAGAATGTGTGGATGAAGGTGATGAGGAATGTGATATTGTGGCCGACAATTACTCATGGCAAGCCAGATCGCTCTCGAGTTGTTTCAACTCGAACTCCTGGACTATTGAAAAAATTTCAGTTTTCGCCTGGTTCAGGAGTATCGGGCTGAGCGATTTGAGAGTCGGCGCAATCCCAGTCAGAAAAGCATCAACCGCATGCATAGCCGGCTCTTTTGTAGCGATGCGTGCTGCCTCCGCCTTCTTTTCTGCGACGAAATATGCCATTAGCTGGTTGGCAGGAGAATCTTGCTGGTGGCGGGAAGAGATTTTCCTTTTTTTGGCATTCGGCTTCAGAAATTGTCCCTGTGTTGAGATTTTCGCCATTGCTGAATTCTTGGAAGTTCGTTCCTCTATCAAGGATTCCTCTACATCCACTGTGGGTTCACCCAAAGAGAATTCCTCTACAATAGTTTCTTCTCCCTGCTCCTTTTCTTCTTGGAATGTAGAAACATTTGATAATGTTTCTCTTTCCATTAGAGAGGGTGTTAAAAAACTTAATACATCTTTGTATTTGTGCGGTCTAGCTGCAGCCTGCCTAGATGAAGTATTCCGTTTTTGTAAAACCCTTCGAAACTGGTCTCGAATCGACGCCCATTTTTGTTTGCTTTCTTCCACTCCACCTGCAACAAACAATTTAAAATACTCTTACTTTATTATAAGTATAGTTCGTAATATAATAAATTACAGCGTTTACTACACATTTTTCAGATTTCTTGCTACTGGGGATTCCTTTAAGACTATTTCTTTCAGCTATAGACTTGGAAAATCAACAGTTGCGGCTATCGTTCGTGACACTTGCCGTGCAATAATATATACTCTTTTAGAAGAAGTGATGAAGAGGAATGGAACGCCTTAGCCGATGAGTTTTGGGAGACATGGCAGTTCCCAAACTGTATCGGGGCTTTAGATGGAAAGCACGTCATAAAACAAGCTCCTAAATTATCGGGAAGTCTATATTGGAACTATAAAAAAACTTATTCCATTGTACTTCTGGTTCTGTTTGATCCTTGTTACAACTTCATTATAGTCGACGTAGGAGCCTATGGGAAAAACTCTGATGGAGGTATTTTCGCTAACTCGAATTTTGGAAAATCGCTAGAAAATGGCACAATCAACATTCCAAATAAGAGAGCCTTACCTGGAACGGATACTGAATTGCCAATGGTCATTGTAGCCGACGAAGCCTTTCCTCTAAAAACCTACATGATGGGACCGTATCCTGGGAGAAACTTACCAAATGATAAGGTAATTTACAACTACCATTTTAGTAGGGCGAGGAGGATAATAGAAAACACATTTGGCATTTTGCAACAAAAGTTTCGCATCTTTTCAAGAAGACTTCAGGGAAAATCTGAAAACATAACAGCACTTGTAATGGCTGCTTGTATTTTACACAACTTCATCCGAAAAAATGAAGAAAACTATTTCCCTGAGAGTGGAATTGAGAGTTCTCAGAAATCGAAGAGGTCGAACAACCTTCAGACACTGCCACACCTTCGGGGAAGGTCTTCAGGGGCGGCGTTTGATGTGCGGGAGCAAATCAAACAATTTTTTAATTCCCCTGATAGTAGTGTGGACTGGCAACTGCGTGCAACATCGGTATTGTGAAAAGGGTAGTGAATGTGTTTTGATTTTGTTTGTTTGTCTAATCATTTTGGATAACTTTAAATATTTTCAACTTGCCCAGTTACAAAACTTTGAAATTTTTACTTTGAAATAAAACATATTACGATTTTACTCAATTGTTTTTGTCTCAATTCAAAGTCATTCATTCCGATTTTCACGCTTGAAATAAATCTATATAAATAAAAATGTAAATGTTCGTTTGTTTAAAATCTCCGAAAGTTCTTCACCGATTACTTTGAAATTTTTGCACAACATTACATTTAAATACAAGGATGTTTATATATACTTTTTGAAAAACAGCAGCATCTATTGAACAAAAAAAAACAGTAAAAAATATAGGCCTACTACATATTTAACAAAAATGTGATGAAAAATTGTTGGATGTAAAATTTACAAAGTTTAGCTCAAGAAGCAAAAAATGTTCAGTAATGAAAGGGAAAATTGATTGATGTAAAATTTACAAAGTTTAGCTCAAGAAACAAAAAATGTTCAGTAATGAAAGGAAAAAATTCAACTTTAGGCCTACATAAAAAGTAGTAAACATTTTTTGTAATTTTTTTCAAAATGTAGAAAAGTTTTGTAATTTGGTTCTAAATAGAACTGTATAAAACTATTTATCAATTTCAAATTTCTTATTTTGAAAACACCAGTTTTTATGTTCCTAATACAAGACTGTTAACAAAACTAGGCCTAGTTTGAATAGTAATTTAGGAATATATGCTTTGCCCAAAAATGAAATATTATTATAACAAAGTGAAAAGAATAAATCAAAGAATTAAACTGTATAATTGTAAATTATTGTTTCGTAAAAGTATTTGAATTAGCTTTACTTGAATCACAAAATGAGATCAAATAAATAAACCTCTCGCGCACGAATCCTATACGACGTTCCGTGTGAAAAACCGTTGGAAATGCCACTTCGGGAGCTTGAGAAAGTCGAGTTTTGAATTCCCCATTTGTCAGTATTTCTCAGCACTGTACGAACAAAACCGTTAGAGTAAATATGGTTTGCTTTACACCAAACGAAAGATTGAACTTTGGTCTATAAATAGATGTAAACAAGTTCAATAATTCAAATTGTAAGAGATATCGCGAGTGCAAAATGCGCTGTTTTATTGGTTGAAATCTGTCCATTGCAAGAGTTTACAGAAACCTTTATATTTTCGAAACTGTAAGAGTGACGTCTGATTGGAAGGCAGTTTTAGAAAATACAAATCTTGACGAATCCAAATGTACCTTTATATTATTGTCAAAGTATATCTGTTGACAAAGTTGAGTCATTTCTTTGTTTTATTTGCGCGCTATTAGCTTTTCAGAAAACTACAATTTTAAAACGATGATTACGTATGTAAATATACATTTTAGAACAAATTTGTAAACACAAAAATTAAAGTTTAAACATTTACTTTCCAATGGTTTTGTTTTATTGTGATTGGATGATTTTTAGTGGGTGAAATATTCAATACAAAGTAGAGTTGTCAATTGAGTAGTGTGAGACCTAGGCCAAGCGCTGATACTGCTCAATTGAGCAGTCAGACAGTACGAGGGTTAAATGGGGTCCCTGGTCATGTAGGCATAAATAATAATGAGACGGTGAATCGCCTTGCTTGAAAGCCCTCCATCGGGCCAGATCCTTTCTGTGGGAGGCCCAAAAGCCATCTAAGAAACGTTGTTGAAATCTGGACAGAGAAAAATTGTTCCTCACATTATAACGATGCTCCTGGCTACAGGCAGGCTAAAATGTTCATCTGAAAGCTCAAAAGCTTTCTCTAATTGATACATTTCACATCCCGCATTCTTGATTTGTCTATTCTACTAACCAATCAAATGTTCTGTTTTAAATTTAAACCCACATGTCTGCAATTAAACACTATTTTATAAAAGATTTTGTCTGCATATAATTTTTTATATATAGATGTTCAATGATTTGGTAGTTTGTATAAATTAGATTTTTCCATAATGCATATGAGGTGTGTTCAAAAAGTCTCCGAATTAATTTTTTACTCGCAGAAAACTGAAGGTGAGGGGACGTGTTTCAGCACAGATGTGTCCAAACATGTTTGAAATACGCTGATATTTTTCCCGGCCGATAAGTTACGTCATTCATGTTTTAAAACGTCTTGAACAGAGTAATCTAAAGTACGCTCGTCAGACTTTTAATTTTCTAAAATGACGGAACGAGTCGATCAGCATTATTGCATTCAATTTTGTTACACACTTGGCGATAATCAAGCAGAAACCATTCAAAAAGCTTTTGGAAAGGTTGCCATGAGTGTTGCACAAATTAAAGAATGGTATAACCGCTTCAAAAGTGGTCGCACATCCGTCGATAGTGAACCACGATCTTCAAGGTCTTCCACCAAGAAAAACGACAAGGTTCTTGCCCGATCTGAAGCTTTGGTGCTGGAAGATCGACGTATAACCGTGCAAGAGTTGGCAAAAGAACTTGGAATAAGTGTTGGAAGCGCTCACTCCATCCTAACTGAAGACCTACTCATGAGAAGGGCAGCCGCCAAATTCGTACCAAAGCTGTTGACAAGAGAACAAAAAGAGCTTCGTTTGGAAATTGCGCAAGACATGTTAGGCTGCGAAAATAGGGACAATTTCTTAAACACGATAATAACTGCTGATGAGTCGTGGTTGTATGGTTACAACCCCGAAACTAAAATGCAGTCCTTGTAATGGCGACATTCGACATCCTCCTGACCGAAAAAAACTTGGCAGGTGCGTGGCCATGTTGACCGGTTTCTTTAACTGTTGAGGTGTCGTTATCACGAATACACTCCCCAAGGGCAAACAATCGCCAAAGAATACTATCAAGAGGTCCTCCAACGTCTCCGAGATGCTGTGCAGCGTAAACGACCAGAGTTGTGGTTAGCAGAAACTTGGCAGCTTCATCAAGACAACGCTTTGCACATTCTTCGCATCTTATTCAACATTCATTGGCAAAACATGAAGTTGCGTTGGTTCGGCAGTCTCCCTATTCACCAGACATGGCCCCCTGCGACTTCTGGCTGTTTCCTAGGTTAAAAATGCCATTGAAAGGGCACTGATTTCAGTCGAGAGAGGAAATAATACAGACTGCGATGAGCCGACTGAACGTAATTCCAAAAGAAGTCTTCCAGAAATGATTCCAACTGTGGCAACACCGGTGGGAAAAGTGTGTGCAGTCTAGGGGGGACTATTTTGAACTAGTGGGGGGGCGACTAGTGTCATTTTTTGTATATCTAAAAAAATTTATTTTTAATTCAAAGAAGTCAATAAGCCTCCTCACCACTGCGACCCATATAGATCTATTGTGGTACACAATGGTATCTATTGTGATCATCCCAGATCCCTTTCAGGTCTCTTACAAAACCAATAAGGGTCCCGGGATCAACACCACAGACCTCTTCTGAGCTAACAAAAGCATTTCCAAGAGCCGTAAATCTTCTCCGTGCACTCGCACAGCAGGTGTTGAGCCGATTCAGTTCCGAGGGAGCAGAATCGACAAGAGTCTTCCGAGACCAGCCCCATTTTTTTGAGGTGGTATTTGGCCGGGCAATGACCAGTGAGAATTCCCACAATCCGTCTAAGGTTGTTCCTACCCAATAATAAAAGCTTCTGTGCTTTTGACTTAGAGAGACAGATAAACATTTTTGCCTGCCTAAGCCCAGGAGCATTGTTCCAACGTGTGGACCAAGTCTTCTCCGTCCAGACTTCAACAACATTTCTCAGATGGCTTTTAGGCCTCCCACAGAAAGGTTCTGGACCAATGAAGGGCTTTTTAGCTCCTATTCTAGCAAGTTTATCTGCTGCCTCATTGCCCTTAATACCTACATGACCAGGCACCCATTTAAGAGTAACTTCATTGAGTCTAGCCATGTCATTCACTGCTTTAAAACAGTCCCAAACTAGCCTTGATTCAAAGGCGAATGATTCAAGTGCCTTTAAGGCTGCTTGGCTATCAGAAAGGATGTCAATCCTAGCTCCCTTAATCGCTCTTTTTAGGATTTCACGGGAGCAGAGATCTATCGCAACGACCTCCGCTTGAAAGATTGATGGTAAGGCTCCCATAGCCCTAGATAAACTGCACCTAGGACCATAGACTCCTGCACCAACTCCGCTGGCCATTTTGGAGCCATCCGTATACCATTCTTATATGTGTCCATGTCCAGCACAGACATGTTGAACAGACCTCGTACATGAATTACAAATTATATACCTATTTAATTAATTGCATAACTTCAATCATATTAGCTTATATAAATTGATTCTTACATCAATTATTAAGTGTATGTAGTGTAAGCCACCTTGCATGAAATACCTTTAAATTGATGTAGGCCTACTAATGATTTTACTATTGTGTTAGGTGATACATCACAAATTTATTCAGGTAGGAAACATTGTATCCGGTTGTGGAAGTGAGGTCACCCAAGTTTGATTAATGTCACTGTTATTTAACGATGAGTGCAGCTAAATGCACCCATTCTTATTTCTTTTTTATAATGGGATAGAGGAGTACAAAATCTCCTCACCAATGCGACCCACTAGGATCTATTATGGTAAGATTTTCCCTTTAAGATCATCCCAGATCTCTTATGAAACCAAGGTGGGTGTTGGGATCAACTATAGGTACTCTTGGGCTAACAACACCACTTCCGAGTACCACGAATCTCCTGCACATGATACCCTCTTACTCGCACAGCAGGTGTTGAGCCGATTCAATCCCAAGGGAACAGATTCGACATGAGTCTTCCAAAAGTAGCCCCATTTTTGGAACAAAGTTCATTAACGCGGGTTTCGGTAGGAGTTAACAAATAGAAAATGTAATGCGTAACGAAAAAAGCTTTACCAAATTAGTTGCTTTTGCAATGAATGTAAATACATTAAAGAAACATGTGTTTTGGATCATCATCCTATTACTTTAAATGAGCAATTCTTGTATCTATCTATTTTTTATCTGTCGCGGATCTCGAAAACGGCTCTAACGAATTCAAAGACATTTTGTATTTTAGGTGTAGTTTTGATTTTCAAGTACACCCATATAGTTGTATTTCGTGTGAAAACGCAATTTTTTTGAGAAAATCTAAATTAAAAGTTGAAAAATTTTAACATAGGGTCTTATGGGTTGCCATGTTGGTTACAAAATAACAACGAAATAGTAAATAAAGCGATCAAAACAGCTGTTTACAAACAAGCCAATTTATACTGTTTTAGCACATTGGAAATAGAGTGGAATAGAACTGAGATTAAGTATTGTCCAAAATCAGCTGTTCATTGAATAGTTTTAAATTACTGTTTGATAGAGTAGGCATATTTTCAGTTGACAAATGGGCTGTTTCATTGGTTGAAAACCAGTCCAATCGCAAGGGTTTACAGACATTCTAGGAATAAATTGAGTAAAATAGTGACATCTAATTGGAAGGGACCATTAGAAAGATAAAATCTTGAAGAATCCAATGGTAGCTTTATAATCTCGATATAAATACTTCAGTAGGAGGATTTCAACGTTGAAGAAGTGGGAAATAATAGTACAGTACAATTGTATGCAGATTCGCCCGCGGAAATAGCTGTAACAATATGCATATTTTAAAACGATGATTACATATGTAAATATACGTTTTTAATTCATTTCCTTTCCAATGGTGCCAGTTTTATTATGATTGGCTTATTGTAAGTGGGTTAAATTATCGATTATGCAAATTCTCGCGGGTTGCATTTGTACCCGAGAGACTGCAGTCTGCCACTTTGAGGGTTATGACAGGTGAAATAAATTAAACATAAACACAATAATTTTAGGTTAGGCCTACGCGAATGAACCAACATTTTATGTTTATTGAATGTATTTAAATGAATGGTCATTTAACTGTGTTTACCATCTTAGCTTTGATGTTATAATTAATTATTCCACACCTTGATTATAATAACTTTAAACATAGGTATGGAAACAGAAAATATTTAAAATCTAAAACTTCCCAACAATTTTGACCATATTTCCAACTTTTGTGCAGGATTCCAAATGCGCAGAATTGGGCTCTGGGTGTGTGGAATAAATCTCAGTGGAGATGGGCCCTGGAGGCTCACCCTCAAAAATGTTTTTTTTTTTAATGTACTTCTTTTAAGTAGGGTTTTAAACAGTGCAGGTTTGAGTACTTTAAGAGTGTTTAATATGTTATAAGTATTTTAACATGTTTATCACATTATTGAAAAACATTCCCCATATTTTCCAAACCATTTTCGGTACTTATCGGTTAACGGGAACCCACTCATTTAGACACGGTTATTAAATCAAAACAAACTAAATATAATTTTATTATATAAAATAACACTCCTATAATATATAAATAACAAAATATCATTTTTCCGAGACTGCAACCCAGAACTGGACGATGTCGCGGAGTAGCTGCATGAAGCGGTCGTCCCCGCCCGTCGTCCGCCACATGAATTCTGCGAGGTAGCTGTCCAAGTGGTGTCTGGCAGTACCCCTTTGTCTTTTATTACGCCATTTAGCACAACCCCACATCCTTTCAATATTTTGTGTATGGGCCCCGGTTTCAGGATCAATGAAATTATATTTATGGTTGACTTGTAGGTGTGAAAATCCAGCTTGTTCTAGTTGATCAGTATTGTATACTTTCCAACAATCTGATATAATGGTGGAACCATGTTCGACAAATTTAGAAATTGGTTCTAAAAGTGTTTTTGCACTTCTATTTGGAACTGCTACCAAGAAACGACCTCCGGTTTCTCGACATAGTCCGCCGAAAACCCATTGTTGAGGCAAAACTCGACCCGCATTATTTTTGCGTTTAGTGAACAGACTTTCATCTATTTCCACAATAAGATTTTCACCTCCTATCTTGCCTTGATTTTGGGATTCGATAGCGAAAGCACACACTTCCCTAATATAGTTATTCCAGTCAACAGTTGTCTCGTAGCTCATTCCTAACTGTTCTTCACACCACGCTAAAGAGTTCAGTTCCTTGCACCAACAGTATATAAAACGCACTATTGTCACAAAAGGAAGTCTGCTACGAACAAACCAAGTATCCGTACAAATGAGTAATTTTTTTCTACACTGATTAATATTACATTTCCAAAATGGTTTTCCTTTAAAGAAATATAAATGCATTTCATGCCCATTCTCACATTGTTTTATAACCGGCAACAACTCTTTAGATTGAAGGAAAGAAACAGCTTCTTCCTCGGTTCTGGGTAAGTCCCATATTAACATACGATCACTCATATTTGAACAAACAAGATAACTGTAAATGTACAAACAAACCTATATTTGATTGTTTAAATCAAAACAAACTAACCTATAAACAGTCATTCGTTTCTATACCAACAAATCATGTGATATTTAGTTTGTTTAATTTAATAACTGTGTCTAAATGAGTGGGTTCCCGTTAACCGATAAGTACCCCATTTTCTTTTCCCCAATATTTGCCGCAAACTTAAAAATTTCCCCATTTTGGGAAAAAAACCCAATGTGGCAACACTGGTCTGGCAGCCTGGAGCAGTGCATGGCGGTGACAGTCAGTGTTGCCGCAATAACAAGGATTGGAACTAAATTTCCCAGAACATAATTTAAAAGAAGACAATTAATTTATTTGGTACAGAAATATTTTGATTTGCCCAACATTTTTGGATTGGAAATTATAACATGCTTGTTATTTGTGAATCTTGGTAATTAACAACAATAAATTTCAAAACCCAGACCCAAAGTTGGGACATTTTGCATGCAATTTAATCGAAAAATCAAATATCCAACTTTTTCAAAATCTAAAATTTCCCAACTTTTTGGATTTTAAGATTATTGGGGGACGCTTTTCTTGCCCCCCCAAAGCGACATCCCTGACTAGTAGTGTGAGGGTGGAGGGAGGGGAAACTGGGGTGACTGCAGTGATGTGATCTTGGCTTGAGTCATCCGCCGCCCCACTAGACTCCCTCAACACCCGCCTCTCTCTTTCAAAGCCAGTGCAACCCGGACGCTCGCTACTCACACTCGACTAAAAGTACAACATTTTTTGTTTTCCCCGCGATCTGCGCCCTAGGCCATGGCCTAGGTTGGCCTTATGGGTAATCCAGGCTTGATAAGGAGCCCATCGTCCTAGATCAACTGCTCTTAGCACCAACTCCGCTGGTCATTTTGGAGCCATCAGTGTGAGCCAGGTCCAGCACTTCCTGCCTCCAAAATGTTATCATCTCAAGAACAATATTTTTATGAGCAGAGATATATAGATTTGATTCTTAAATCACATTTCAGAGATAAAATACATTGAACAGCCTCAAAGGTACTTGTCGTGTTGTTTGAATAACAGAGGTATGAATACGGTTCTACAGAGCTGATGCTAATTTATTTATAAATAAAAACACAAGAAGAGAAACTGTTAGAAAATATTTATTCAACATTTTATTAAAACTCTTACAATTGAAAAGGCACACAAAAATAATATCCATATTAATTACAAAGAAGTGTTCCAATAAATTACAAATATAGCAAATGCAAGTGTGGTTCAATTTCACCATGCGCAACTTAAAAACAACTTGGCGGTTCAGGTAATATGATCCAAAATATGTCTTTTGTTAGATTTAAGGGGTTCGGAACTAATTTCAATTTTTAGCTAAACACTCCTTTACTCTTTAGCTTTAATTCCATACCAAATGTTTCATAATCCGTGCACTATTTTATTTTGTATAAGCGATTTTCTATGGCTCCGCACACTCAGTTTTACTTACGTGATATTATAGTGGTATACATTATACGTGGTGTTTCAAAAAGTACTTTACAACTTTGAAAAATCTAATTAATTTATTCAGGGAACCTACAGAGGTGATTGTAGTGTCAATTTGTAGGGAAACATATCACGTTTTGACTCGCGTAGTTCGCTAGTGCTGAATCGCACCGTCACGAGCGCTAGCGGTAGTTGCATCAAAGACAGCTGCTTTCACTGTACCCGAGAGTGCTTGCTGTGTGTTTTGGCTCAAAGAATCAAAGTCGGCGAAAACACTTCAGCGCAATTTCCGTACCAAGTACGCTAAAGATCCTCCTAGTAGGCCTACAATTTATGAGTGGCATAAATGTTTTGTAGAAACAGGGTGTTCAGTAAGGCATAAGAAATCACAAGGTCGTCCAAGTACATGTGACGAAGTCGTTGAGCAAGTCAGAAAAAGTTTTGTCAACCCACAAAATCGACCCAGCATGCATCTCACGAGCTGCAAGTCCCACATACGACTTATTGGCGAGTGTTGATAAAACGTTTGCATTTAAAACCGTACAAATTTACGATTTTACAAGCAATAAAAGACACTGATAAGATTGCCCGTAAGAACTTCTGTGCGTATACGTTAAATCGAGTGGATGAGAAAGAACATTTCTTGGACAACATAATCTTTTCTGACGAGTCGATTTTTCACTTAAGTGGCAAGGTTAACACACAACACTGTAGGATTTGGGGCAGTGAAAATCCACATCAAACATTATGTTCCTGATAGCCTTAAACTTAACGGTTTTTTTGTGAATTGAGCAAGCAAGAACAAAATTTACGGCCCCTTTTTTCCAAGAGAGAACCATCAATGGGATACTGTACCTGGACATGTTACACAAATTTTTAATACCACAGATCAACGAGGATGACGAAGATCGCAATGCTTATTTCTTGCAAGATGGCGCTGCCTGACTGATGTCCGAGATTTTCTGAATGACCGCTTTCCAGGTCAATGGATTGGCCGTGATGCGCCAATTGCATAGCCCCCACGTTCTCTAGACCTGACACCACTAGATTTTTTCTTATGGCGATTCATCAAGAATATCTTCTATGTACCTCATTTGTCGGCTTCTCTGAGCTTAGAACGAGAATTTATTCCGCTGCTGAGCAAGTTACTCCTGCAATGCTACAGCGAGTTTGGGAGGAAATTGACTACGGATGGGATGTGTGCAGGTTCACCAACGGAAGCCATATAGAGTTTAAGGTAAAAAACCTTGATGTGTTTCCCTACAAATTGACACTACAATCACCTCTGTAGGTTCTCCGAATAAATTGATTTTTCAAAGTTGTAAAGTACTTTTTGAAACCCCCTGAACTGTCAAGAACTAAAAAGTATCTGGTCGCTTTGCATTGACATTGAGATGTTCTTGAGTTTTGCGACTGGTGAGTGTTGTTAAAATAATTCACTAACAAACCTGTCTGCTGTGTTCCTGTGATAAGCTTGCTTGTGTTCAATTATTTTTGTGTAAGAAAAGTCATTTCTTGATATACATAAAATGTGTATAGGTTTACAGTTTTTACCGAGGATTTAAATTTCTGATAATGGCTATTGACTAAATAAGAGAAATTTTGCTTAAAATAGTATGTGTCTCTAAAATTTTATAAACAAAAACAAATAGCTACATAAATATGTGTGCTTTTCTTATAAAAAGAAGCACATTATCTGCAAAAAAACTCCAAAGGTACAAAATAGGGGTATTGAAAGTGAAAATTACAAACATATTTCGGACCCCCTTTTCGGTCAGTTTCGCCAACGTTCCAGTACTGGAAAAATTACGAGTAAACCCCTGTCTGCACCTAAACCTCCAGCCTCGACTCAAGCGCTTCTTCCTTCCACTCGCAGCGGAAAAACTCGCTTTGCAAGTTTGCCCCTCGACCTAGCGGCCTTGGGTAATGGACTGTTTCTCTTCGCAACCATCGTACAAATTCGGCCGTTGGCCTCGAATCAGAAGATGCCCCCACGGTAAAATCCCTTACGTGGATTTGAACCGGGTACTTTTATGGTATATTACGTTTTGGGGGAACCAAGCGAGCTATAAGGTCATGTAAAAAAAAAAACAAAATGAGCAGAATAATGTCCTATGTTTATTATTTTACATAAAACCCTAAAAAAGTCTCATTCTTGTACGAAAAGTCTCTCTCAAAAAAAATAAGGGTTACGTCCAGTGAAAAATCGTTCTTCCGATTGTTAGATTTTTGGCGACATTACCAAATCGGATTTAAAGTGCGGCCGTTAGAGTGCGAACACATTTATACATACAACATTTTTCATTTTCTACTCCCGACCTTAGGTCACCATAAGGGTTACTGCAACAGCTCATCTTTCCTACGGAAATTTTCTAATAATGGAATAAACTAATCATGTGCAATGAACAATCAAAATATATTTTCTGATTTTTAATTAGTTCTATTCAACCACTAGTGGCCCGCAGACCACTGATCCACTTTTTAATATTCAGTTTTAAATTTTCATTTACGGTTTTCGTGGAGTACAAAGAAAAGACGTTTAGAAGCTAAGACGTTTCAATGAATGCAGCACTCTTACCCACGTAGATTCTGTTATATTTTTGATACTAAATAACATGATTAGAAACACTCCAAGAAAATGACAAAATAATATTACTTGCATATTAAAAGTTTCACTTCAACCGCTCGTAGGGACCACACTTTTCTATCTCCGACAACATCTTCCGAAGCTTCTTCCGCGCTCTATACTCACGGCAGCGTTCCGATGTTGTTTTCGGCGGAACCTTAGCTATTATCGGTTTCTTTCGAGCTCTATAATCACGCGAGCGCTCCGCTGGTGTTTTCGGCGGTTTCTTATCTCTTATCGGTTTCTTTCGAGCTCTGTATTCCCGCGAACGCTGCGCTGATGTTTTCGGTCTTGTAAAACTAATTCGATCACCTTGGTCTTGTCCACTAATACCGATAGAATTAAGTTTGGAACGGCGCGACGATTCACTGATAGTACCTTGCGTTAGTTCACGATTCACAGCGCACACATCCTTATTATCACAAGTCGGTCGGTTCGGTCGAACGACAGACGTTTCCAAACGGTTATGCAATACTCCTGGATTGTGCTCGTCTCCTGTTTTCAGTGGATTTTTAATTTCGTCTACCGTCGCATTTCCTGTTATAAACTCCCGGACTCTTTGTGCAGTAGAATTTGCCGTTAAGGAATCTGTAAAATGAGGTTTTTGTTTTAAATTTATTTACAATATTAAGCACATTTAATACTGATTACAGTTTTTATTATAATTTGTAACACAGTTTTCAAGCATGTATTTCCAGCTGATTTGTTTCAAATATCAGCTGAGATTAACAATGGTAGTTTCTGTTTACTTAGAAAATTACATCAGCCGATATAGGTAACCATTTAATTTGTTATAAATTATTAGTTATTGTTTATTTTTAGCAATATTACACCTGTTTAAAGTTCTTTGTTTGGTGCATTATGATTGTTAAGTGCAATACATTTGTCTACGTAACACGTTTTTTTCATGTTATTGTTTACTTGGATTTGAATGCTAATAACTAATAATGCTAATAAAGGCTGTTTAACAAATACTTTTGGTATACATTTTATTTATGTTATTTAAATATTCTTCATCTGACTACTACGTCTGTAAAAATCGTCCATTCTAACAAGTGTTCCCTATAAATTCAAACTCCCAGAGACTCCTGCATCTCTTTCAGTTTCAGAATCATGATTTTCTTGCTTGGCATTAAAGAAGCATAAAAATTACTAAAGGGCATTCATTCGTGCTGATTTTTCAGTTCGTTTGCTGACACTGATGTCACGTTATCTTGTCAGTTCGACGGCTCCACCGTAATCTTCATTCAGAACATCTTGTGGAACACTTTCAAGGAGTGGGCATGAAAATTCCTCGATGCTGAAATTTAATTAGTTTGAAATATTGGTAGAAATCTGACATACCGAATAGGGTGAATTTCTTCGATCAAAGAAATTTCAAAATTACAGAAATTGAACCAAATTGGGCAGACAATAGAGTCTTTGTTCATAAGAGTACGTTTTACCATCAAATCTAACTATCCATCTGTCAGGTTCCCTCTTTTGTTAGTGTTAAATACTTTTCTCGATTTTCTTCTCCGCCAAAAGCTCTCTATTGTCCTGAATGCTAAGTCTTTTCTTATCCCTATACTTCTTACTCCGTTCTCACGCCAGTTCTCTTTTCCGTTCCAGTTCGGGATCCTGAAATCGTTCCGCAGCAATAGGTTCTTGTTCACCAGATTTAAGTCGTTTT
>JAGFPH010002118.1:54110-65529 GCA_018207615.1 Philaenus spumarius
AAGTTATCACATTATATGACACGATTTTTTCACAAACTAGGAACAATGAGAAATAAACACTTTGAAAAATTTAGTTATTGATTTATTACAAAAATTTAGTTATAAAAAACAAGCAACTCTCAAACCAAAGCAGTCAAAAAAGTGAGAAACCCGCGGGACAGGAGAAATAAGCAAACAAAGCGACGTGGAAGTTTCGTGAACACAATGTCATGCCCGTTCATTATAGCGCAATAAAGTAGCAACTGTTACTACAAAGACAATTTCACAGTGCATATCTACACCAACTGGTGAAATAACCAACTGTTTGAGTCGTAATAGAAACTCGTTCTCATGGGAACCAGGATTGTCATATGACATGAGCAAAAACTTAGGATCACGTCGTATGATCTTAATTTTTTTTACCTGTACCTAACATATACGATCTAAATAAAATATATACAGAGAACTGGAAGGAATTCACTAATTGACAGTCTTTAATAATAAACTAAAGTATTGGAGTGAAAAAGTGAGTTTTTGGGGAGACTGAGTAATTACGCTTATTTTCAATCAGTGCTCGAGCCCCAACGGTTCGTCGGAGAAAAAATCTATGGAATGAAATTTTTGGGAAATTTTATGTACTTTCTTTTTTAATAGGGAGGTTATTTACGAAAAGTTAATAGTTTTCAAGTTATAAACAAAACACCGCCAAAATATGAAATTTTTTACATGTTTTTGCATTTTTTCAATGTTGTCTCACAAAATTTTGTAGGCAAACCTCAGATTCGGATTCAGCACCCCAAAAACCACATAAAATGGAAGAAAACAAATCTACCCCGAAACTTTCCTGCTAAAAATACAATTTTACTGCATTAAATGTAAGTTATAACTTCAGTTTTGAATACTGTTAAGTGCTTCCCACTGGCAGGACACATTCCTACCTTGGGTTGCCGCCACAGAATCCTCCACCTGTACTACCTTTTGCTTTTGAACAGTTCGTGTACCACTCCATCTCACAAATAGGGAGCAACTCGTATCTGTCAACAATCTAAGATCGGGGTTGATGAAGGTGGAAAATGGGGTCCCTCAGGGTTCTGTACTTGGCCCCTTTTTATTTGTAATACAAGGGCTATCCAGAAAGTAGATTACGTTTTGGAATTAAAAATAAACAAAGTATTGGAAATTGTTTTTATTATATACAGATGAAAGCCACACTTAAATACTACTTTTCTACATAGTCACCATTCAAATTAAGGCACTTATCGTAGCGATGGACGAGCTTGGAAATTCCTTCGTCGTAGAATTAGGTCGCCTGCGCCTTCAACCACTTGGTTACCTCTTCTTGCAGCTGTGCGTCGTCATCAAAACGCTGCATAGCCAGCCACTTCTTCATTGCTGGGAATAAGTGGAAGTCGCTCGGTGCCAGGTCGGGACTGTACGGCGGATGAGGAAACAACTCCCACTTAAAGGATCCAAGAACTTGGCGAGTGGCATTTGCCGTGTGGGGCCGGGCGTTGTTGTGAATCAGCAAGATCTTTGAGCTCAACTTTCCCCTGCGCTTGTTTTGTATTGCTCTTCTGAGGTTTTGCAGAGTTTGGCAATACCTTTGAGAGTTTATTGTAGTGCCTCTTTCCAGGAAGTCCACAAAAATTACACCTTTCCTGTCCCAAAAAAACAGTTGCCATCACCTTCCTTGCCGACGTCGTTTGGATGCATTTCTTGGGTTTTTCTTGGGAATTTGTGTGGCCCCACTGCATTGACTGCAATTTCGTCTCGCAGTTCACATGTTTAACCCATGTTTCGTCACCAGTAACGATGCGATCGAATAATACGTCGCCATCATTATCGTAAGCGTCCAAAAACGTTAGCGCTGCAGTCATTCGCTGATTTTTGTGGATCTCAGTCAAGATTTTTGGTATCCATCTTGCACAAAACTTGTGGTAACCAAGCTTTTCGGTGATGATTTCGTGCAAAAAACTTCGCAAAATTTGTGGAAAACTCATAGAGAGTTCCGTTATTGTGAAACTTCGGTTTTCACGGATTTTGGCATCGACTTTTTCGACAAGTTCGGCAGTCACTATGCTGGGTCTTCCACTTCGCTCTTCGTCGTGAACATTAGTTTCTGCCATTTTTAAACTTTATGACCCACTGACGCACTCTACCTTCAGTGATAATATTGTCCCCATACACTTCACAAAGCTGCCGATAGAGTTCTATCGGTTTACAGTTTTTTGCAGTCAGAAACCTTATTACTGCACGCACCTTACAGTTCGCGGCATTTTCAATTAAGGCAGACATTTCAAACTGTCACAGTAACTCGACGGAGTACAGCACGAACCTCTCACTAGCACGGATAGATGCCGACTGAGCGACGTAACGCACTGACACCAAGATGGCCGCGCTAGCCCCGCCCCTTGCGGGCACAGACGAAAACGTAATCTACTTTCTGGATAGCCCTCGTATATATGAATGACCTTCCAGGATCTCTGCCTTACAAATCAGTCCTATATGCAGATGATACAACATTGATTACAGCCAGTAGAAATTTAGAAGATGTTAAAGCAATGACCAACACTCTGTTGGAAAGATCTGTACTCTGGTTTACTAAAAATTCACTTAAGCTCAATGTTAATAAAACAGAGCAACTACTCTTCTCTGAGAGCAATTTACAGAAAAATCTGGACAATGATCCAGTTAAATTGCTAGGTATACTTCTGGATAGTAGGTTGAATTGGGATCATCACACAAATTATTTGTGTTCCAAACTATCTAGAGTAATATTTTTACTGCAAAAACTCAAAACTTGTTTGGGTAAGAAAATTTTGTTGATGGCATATTATGCATTTTTTAATTCTCATTTAAATTACGGTTTAATATTGTGGGGAAATTCATGCAACGCAAAAAGAGTCTTTCTCTGGCAAAAGAGAGCTTTACGCACAATGTTAGTACTTGGTAAATTTACTTCTTGTAGAGAACATTTCATCGAGTTGAAAATATTGACCTTGCCTAGTATGTTTATTTTGCAGTGTCTGTTGCATGTCAGGGATAATTTAAGTAGTCTTAATCCTCGTAGCGAAGTCCATTCTTATGACACAAGGAATAGAAATAACATAAATGCTACACAAGTCAGACTCACAAAATCTCAAGCCCACTTTGGTCAGATTGGAGTAAGGTTATTCAATATGTTGCCAGATGATGTTAAGCATCTGCCCAGGGAAAAATTCAAAAATGATTTATAGGCCTGGCTCAAGGCAAAAGTCTTGTACAGTATAACAGAATTTGACGATTCTATAAAATCCTGGCACGGAGTCTGTTGAAATTATGTCAAATTAGTTATTGGTCTGTTGGTCTAGTGGTGGTTATTGTAATACAATGTGTAAGTTTTCACTGCCTTATTTTGTATATCTATTTATATCTGTGTATGAATATCGTTGTAAGTTTTTAAAATATTGTTTTTATAGTTTTTAAGACAATGTCTATTGCAGTTTTAAGATTGTTTGAAGACAGTAAAAATAAATATCAAATATCTTGAACTTGGATAGGGTCTCCTTTCATCTAACATTGCCCGTGGTTTGATATCATCACTTGGAAAGGTTTTGAGAAAGAATACTGTGTCCAAATTCTGATCTAGTAATGTTAATAAACTTTGAGATTGACGAGTGAGAAGGAATTATTTAAAAATAATAATAACAATACACTAATTCTCACACACATACTTTTAATGATCAAACGTGTTTCAACGACAAAATCGTCATCTTCAGTGATACATGAGCTACAACTCAGTTATAAGTTTTTAGTTATGGCTCATGTATCACTCAAGATGACGACTTTGTCGTTGCAACGAGTTTGATCATTAAACGTATGTGTGTGAGAATCAGTAATGTTGTCATCCTTGAATGTCCCTAGTTGCTTGTGTTATGAATCCAGAATCCCTTACATTGACGATGGGCAGTCTTCCTCGGAGCTGCCTTTACAAAAGATCCAGTAGTAGAATGTCTAGACAGCAGTCCAGAGTATCTACTAATAGCTTCTGTAGTGGCAAGGCACGCCAGTCGTTGGATTCTGCCGACCTTTGTACCAGTTCTCCCTTAGATGTAATTCGGGAATCCCTGGTCAGCGTGTATTTGCATCGACTACGTAACTTTATGGAAGGCGTGTCTGTAGTTGTCGATGCAAAATGGACGTTAGCCACAAACCCAGAGGAATTATTAATTATCAACCCTAATTTTCCCGATTGCCTTTAGCCGTAGTCACCAAATCCGATTCCGCCAGCTTTTAACGAGCCCTTAATTAATTATATATAAATCTAACTATTGCACTATAACTGAATCTAAACACTAGTCACCAAATGAACACGATAGGCTTGCAACCGAACTAAACTTATTACCGCTAAATATTATATACGAGTGCGCGATTTGTTATAATGTGACGATACACGATTACCGATTATTAAATAATATAATTAGTTTTGCTTAAGGCATAATATTAAACATTAGAGTGAGCCTAGAACTTTGTCGCCGACGGACGCTGTTGACCTGCTGCTGGCGTGTAGTTGATGCGTCGGGACTCCGTACTCGACTGGTTTGTAGGTCAATGTCAACTACAAGGTTGGTTCATACGCGCATGCGCGCAACTAGTATAGCTCGAGGCAAGGACTTCGATAAGTCGTTGCAGTCTCCCCCCCTTGCGAGAAAAAAAAAAAAAAATATTAATTTTAGGTGAGGTATTGGGGGTTAGAGGATGGTAGGTTATGGCAGATTTCATAGACAATTGAATTATCTGCGAATATAAGAAAATAGACGCCCTAATCGCGACCAGACTATGATTTGAGGATATTATATTGATTCTACTGGTTTTTAAACTAGGGAGGCATAACGAATGCTGTATTCTCCCTGGCACTTGCTTTTTTAATGTTTTACGGTACGTTGATAATTTAATTGTGATAAGGTATGGATTCTTATAATATGGTTAAGGTTTTGGTGTTAGGTAAGTAGTTTAGGTTGATTCTATTACTTTTCGTGGTGATGATAAATTTTGATATGGCACATGCCTTTGATTTTTATATCCCTTTTTTATGTTGTTGCTTTTTTTTTTTTTTTTTTTTTTTTTTGTTCGGGATGTACAATTAAAAAATCTTTACGCTAAAGAGTGATGGAATAGCTTGAGGTTATAGGGTGAATTTGGTGGTTTTTACATATAATACTATTAACTAATTTGGGTTGGTACTTAACTTAAATTTTTAATCTATGGTTTTTTAGGTGGGAGTATTATTGAGGATTAAGTGGCATGGTTGAAGAACGGATTGAAATGTTTTGAGATGTTATTATATTTTGGTGTAGGAAAAATTTGAAAGGAGTGATATTATTGGGGAGAAATTGGTTGTAGTTGAATTTATGATGGGATTAATGTAGAATTTGGATTTAGTAATAAAAAGGATAATTTAGGATGGGTGTAAATTCGTTTGCTGACTATTGCGTAGGAAGAAAAGTTGTAGATATATATGCTCATTAACCAGCAAGAAAGAATGATGATATTGCAGTTGTTATCGACGTTTAATACTTTTTATGGGTTTTTTTTTTTTTTTTTTTTTTTTTTTTTTTTTTTTTTTTTTTTTTTTGTCTCTATTGGTTATTGATCTTCCGCTGGGCTTCTTTACTTTGAGTCATATATGTGGAAGTTCTTGATGATCTATTGCTGTTGGTGTTGTTCTTTACGAATTTTTGGTTTAGGTGAGGTATTATGATGTTTTGGCAATTTAGTTTTAGGTTTTTTGTTAGGTGAGGATATTTTTTTTTTGAGTGAAGGTTAGGTAATGGTGTAAAGTAGGTAATTAGGTATAGGTGTATAGGTATTGATTTTATGGTGGGTAATGTATTTGACTTATGAACTAGAATTTTCTCTTAAAACTATTGAATTTACTAAAGTTATCTTAAAATTAAATTACCAAAATTGTTCATCACCAATGACGCGACATGATTGAGATAAATTGAAGTTATTTATTGTTGGGTTTTGTGGGTATAGGATGGTTATAAGGTTATTGGGTTTTCGCGTTATATAATAAAAGCAAGTGCGGTGATTAGTGCAGAAGAAAAATATAAAATTTGGTGTATGCGCTAAAGTTAATAGATTTATAAAAAAGATGACCAAAAATTTATGCAAAAAATTAAGACACAAACAAGAAAAAACACAAAAACCAATATATGGTTTAATTACTATTTAGGGCACAGTTTCGGCTGGTAGGCTGAAACTGGCGAAACGACAACCATTGATAAACACAAAAAAGTTTATCATAAGATACAACAAAAAATATCACAATATATATGTAATGGATAGGATATAGGAATTTGTTTTTAAAAAAGTACAAGTCGAGGCACGAATTTAAGTATATAACCTTTGGCCTGCGCAAGATTGATTGAAAGAGATTGTTGTTTCCCGCTCTACATGGCGTTTTAGTAACTTACGTCGTGTTAATTGTTGCTTACGTGGAGCTCGACGCGTCGTCCTGGATTGGATTAACTCGCGTCGATTGGTTCGCACGGTACGTTGTAAAGCACGACGTAATTAAGGGGTGGGTACGATTTGTTTCGAAATTAACTTAAATAGTATAACGAATTCTTAAATACTAATTCCGTAAATATATATATAAATATATGTATATATAAAACTAACTTATAAACTAAGACAGACCAGAGTGGTAGATAGATAGTAAAGAGATAGTAGAGAGTATAACAAAATGTTGTATGTTCTGATGTGGATGGATAGATGATTTGGGATAAAAAAAAATTTGATGTAAATATTGTTGTTGACTCTAAGTTAAGGAAGGTTTTGAGAGGATGCAAATATAAAGATTCTCTGGTAGTTGGCCTAACTACTTTTTCCAAAAGTCGTCGTCATTTCCAAATATCTCCGATGTAAAGCTCATAGCAATTATTAGAGAATTAAAAAAAAATTTAATGAAAAGAAGTTAATATTATATCCAATGAACAAAATTAAAAATAATAGTCTAAGAAAAGGAGCTGGTTACACACGGCGATACATATAAAAACGACTGGACGTTTGGTGAGACCTTATAAATGTAATGGGGAAAAAAAAATTTTGATGGATCTGAAAAAAGCTCTAATCTTCGAATAGTTGTTACGTCATTTTTTTGGTAGAGGTAAGCCCTCGTAAGAGATTACCCAAGCCATACCTATCGACCGAACGAAACCATCGATAGATTAGAGGTGTGTGCTATTGTTATAATTTAGAAGAATGAAATAGGAAATAAGAAGTAGCTTACAATCTAATATCACCGATCGGAGCTAGGTGTTCGGCAAAGGCAGGTCGGCACGATCGGGTTGATAACTAGACTGGAGGGGGGGGGGTGTAGAGCAAAGAAAAAGTTGCTGAGTCAATTGACTGACCGGTTGTAACCGGTGGGGTTGAAATATCTTTTTAGGTGTGATATATGCGCCGTCCTGACCAATTTAGAAGTCCGGGGGTCAATCAGCCTGACGGTGACGGGTGTAGTGAAGCCCTCAATAATGAGCGGTCTCGACCACAATGGGAGAAGCTTCGCATTGATGCGCTTTGAGGCATTGCTTAAATGATGCTCTCGGCACATCACGAAGTCTCCGGGCTTGTAGGGGTTGGGATTCCGGTTCTTATTATAGATAGCCTGACGAGCCCGGTGAGCTTTGGTCAGGTTCTCTAATGCTTGCGACCATACTTGGTCGTTTGCCAACTGGGGTGGAGGGGGGACCAATTGGTCCATGTTCCACGCTAGATCAATGGGGAGCGAAAGGTTGTGGCGCAGAAAAATAGCAGCTGGCGAAGAACCGGTGCTAAGGTGGGGGGCAGTATTGAAAGCTAGCTGGAACCAATGGATATTTTGGTCCCAGCTAGTCTGGTGCTGCGCGTGGAAAATGCGGAGAGCGACCTTCAGGTTTTTGTTAACCCTCTCCGCATGGGATGGGTTGGGGTAGTAGGGACTCGTGAAAATATGAGTCACACCGTATTCAAGGCACATTTGTGCCATAACGGCGGACTTGAAAGAGGGGACGTTGTCGGAGACGAGGAACCGTGGGAACCCGAAATAAGCGAAAACGCTGTTGGTCAATACCTTGACCGTCGTCTGCGTTTTCGTGTTCCTCGTGGGGAAAAGCATCGTGAATTTGGAAAATGCATCTACAACCGTTAGGATGTAGGCATTTCGGTTGGTGGATCTGGGTAGGGGACCGACGTAATCAATGTACAGCTTCTGGAAAGGTGCCGTTGGAACCTCAGAAGCTTGTAAACCGACTCGTGTGTTCTGGGCCTGCTTAGACCGCTGACACTTGGGGCAAGATTTAACTTTCTGGGTTATCTGACTTTTCAAGTCGTCTGCCCAGAAATATTGGGAAATACGGGCAAAGGTTTTACCAATGCCCAGATGGGCCGAAATGGGAAGCTCGTGATAATATTTAAAGAGCATATCTAGGAGCTTCGGCGGTAAAACCACCCTTGGTGACCTTTGGCCTGGGGCAAGGTGCATCAAGGTCCGATCCATGATGGAGTACTGGGGGGGGTAGGGGTTTAGAATTGATAATTTTTAGTAAAAAGGGGTCATCTCTTTGGTGCAGGTGAATATCCCGGAAAACTTCTGGGACATTGGATAATATCGACACCAAAGATGTTGGGGAGGGGTGTGGCGCGCTGTCGGTAAAGGGCACCGCTGTTGAAGCCGTTGGCTCGAATAAGCGGGACAGGGAGTCAGCTACAATATTATCTGATCCCTTTATATGTTGCACGCTGAATTTGAAAGAGTTAATAAACTCGATCCAACGTGCAAGTTTACCGACTTGGCGTGGGTGGTTAAGAAGCCAAGATAGTGCTGAGTTGTCAGTATATAACTGGAACTCCCGATGCTCTAGGTACTGCTGGAACTTGGTGAGTGCGAAAACTACACCCAGGCACTCAAGTTCCATAGTGCTGTAATTGACCTCATGTTTATTCAATGGCCTGGAGGCAAAGGCCACTGGCATGAGGTCTCCATTGTAGTCTTGAGAAAGAGCTACACCTAAGGCTGTGCCAGAGGCATCGGAGTGCACCACGAATGGCTTTGAAAAATCTGGGAGGCGGAGGACGAGGTTGCTCGTTAGAGCTGCCTTTAGGGTGTTAAAGGCGAGCTCTTGCTGGGGTCCCCACTCAAAGCTTACGCCTTTGCGCTTAAGCCTATTGAGTGGTTGAGAGATGGTGGCGAAGTTTTTTATAAACTTGGAGTAAAAGGCTGCCAACCCCAAAAATCGAGCAACCTGTTTTAAATTTTTTGGGGTAGGGTACTCAGCAATAGGCTGGACTCGATCTGGGTGGAGGGTGACAGATTGGTTTTTGAACACGTGGCCTAAGAACTGAATATTGTTAGCGGCCACGGTCATCTTATCGGGATTGACGGTTAGTCCGGCGGACTGTAAACGGTTGAGTACCGTTTCCACCTTGGCGAGGTGGTCGTCAAAGGTGCCATCGGAATACACGCACAAGTCGTCGAAAAAGGTGTAGACGTACTTGTACTTTATGTCCCCAAAAATCTGCTCGATGAGCCGGGTAAGAACCAGGCCTCCACTGGCCAACCCGAAGGGAACAAAGTTGTAATGGTACTGACCAAATGGCACCACGAAGGCTGTGAATTTACGGGACTCCTCATCGAGAGGTATTTGGAGGTAAGCCTGGTTAAGGTCTAGTAGTGTAAACCACTTTGCCTTACCCAGGTACTGGAAAGCCGACTCCAGTGTTGGTATTGGGGTAGCTTCTAAATCGGCTATCTCATTGATAGCCTTATAGTTAACGACCATTCTGGTCTTGCCACCCTTTTTGGGCACTAAAAATGCTGGACAGGCGTAGGGGGAGGTGGATGGGCTGATGACGCCGCGAGCTAACAAGTCGTCGATATGTTCTCGTAACGCTTGTAGCTTAGGAGGGGCGAACTGATAAGGTCTGGCTCTTATTATTTTGGTGGAATTTATTTAAATGTTGTATGTGATTAGGTTGGTTTTTCCTAATCTGCTGGTTACAGTTTGCGGGAATTTTGAAATGAGGTCTCCAACTTTACCCAACTCTTGGGGTGAAAGATTGGCGCCAGACTTAAAAGATTGTTGGGTTCTAGTAACCAGCTGGTCGGGGGTAATGGTGCAAATAAGGGGTGACGCGTAAGGAAACCTGACTTCATGGCTCTGAAAGTCAATTGAAGCTTGGGTTTTACGCAAAAAATTGCAACCAAGAATCAATTTATATGGTAAATTTGGGGTTACTAATAAAGGGATATTCCAGGATAATTTCCCTAGCTTAATATGCAGAAGTATCTGGGTGTCGAAAACCAACCTCTGACTGTTGGCCGTGTTTGCTGATAATCGCACCGGTTCGATGCATTTAATCGCGCTCGATTTTTGTTCGATTAATGCATCGAAAAATGATTTATTAATTAGGCTATATGTGGAACCGGTGTCGACCAGGGAACAAACGCTATTATTGTTAATTGTGGCGACAACAGTTACAATATCATAGGTGGCTGCCTACACCCTGACTGGTCCCTGGGGGACCGTGGCTAGGTTGGGGGTATTTGGGTTGAGACTTCTTTGTGAGGTCTCACTTAGTAACCCGCTGGGTGGCATACGGCAAGCCTGACCCCTCGGATTTGGTCTAGACGGCGCTGGTCGGTTGTAGTTATATTGTTTCCTATTGATTGAATGGTGATTGGTTGAGACTTTATTTGGTTTACTTTTTGTTCGATACTCTGATGGTGGTGAACATTTTAGGGACATTAGAGGTGGGGGTGTGCTCGTTTGTTGTTGATGTGTTGCTGCCGCTGTTGTAATTTTATTTTTATTGAGAGGGTTTGTTGTATGAGCCTTATTTGATGCTTTTGTAGGGTTTACTATTAAATTTGTGACTTGTTGTGAGTAAATGTGTTCCAATAAAGGGATCTTGTTTATGAGGTCATTTGTGGACCCTAATGTCCCAATTGCTCTTAATATAGAACTGTATTTTGTTTGCATGCCCGAAAGGATGATAGATAGACGTTGCTTTGGAGTAAATGTTGGAAAAAACAAATTGGAAAAATTGTCTATTTCGTCTGTATAATCCCAAAGTGGTTCGTTCTCAGCCTGTGGCCGGTATACCAAAGAGTGGATGGCAGTATGTTGTTGCAGTGGTGAATAGATAGTGTTAATGTAAAATGCCGAAAATTGTTTAATTGTTAATTGTTTGTGGAGTGCTTGGTATATTAATTCTGTAGCTAAACTTTTAGAATTGGGTATTAATTGTAGTAAAATAAGTTTATCGCAATGTTGGTGAAGTGTTGCAATGCGGTTGAGCTTTATTAGTGTAACTAAATTCTGTTTTGATGGTTGGTCGTTGAAAAGCCCTATTTCATCAATCATTTTTGCAGCTGTGAGTGGTAATGCTGTCAATTGTTGGGGTTCGTGTAAAA
>JAGFPH010002118.1:71461-82588 GCA_018207615.1 Philaenus spumarius
AAAAAAAATCGATTATCATTTTTTTTCGATTATTCTTACAATTTCGAGCTGGGATGAAGGTAGAGAAAAATAAAAAATACCACCATGTAGGGGAGGTATTTTTCAACAAAAAAAGTCATATGTATTTGTTTCGTCCAAGCAATGGTTTGTCTGGAAAAAATTCGATAATGCAGGTATGTATTTTGCAGCAGGGGAAATCACTAAAAGGGGACATCTTATTCATATATGAAGCGTTGGCTCGTTCTAAATTGGCCAAATTTTAATATATCGAATTGAAACTTGACGTAGAAGTTAAAATATATATTTTAAATATTTATGCTGAGTCTCAGCTTGTTATCTTGAAAATGACACGATCTAGAGCCACTTGACTCATCAATGGGTTCCTCGATTTTAGGAGTATCCACAATTTGTAGACAATACAGGGTGTTTCAAAAATTGTGGACTAACAATTTTCCCCTCCCGAGTAAATTGCGTCTTTTACATAAAAAAAGTTCCAAACGCCATAGATTCTCAAATTCTCAGTTTTCCATCTAGCCGCCATTTCATTTTTTACTAATGTTTATTTAGTTAATCTTTAGAACGGTTAAACCGATTGATTTCAAACTCGGCACGGCCCTTAATTTCGTCAGACCCACTTAATGTAAAATAATCAACTTGTTCCAATAATCCGTTTCAAAATGGCGGCCTTTTAAACACGTTAAATGAGAATTACTCAAAATTTTTGTAGCCCATTTAGTAACGGAATGTTACAACTGTCAAAACAATAGGACAAAGGATAGCTGTAAAACAGTGTTTATTAGTTTGAAAGACTGAACATCAGAAGCAATAAAGAAAGTATAGGTGATAATTAATTTGCATGGCCAATTAAGTTGCGACTGTAGAGATTCGTCGATAAGAATATTAAACGCCGATTTCCATACTGAAGGTAAACTATCGCAGTGACTCATATGGTGAGACCTATGGTCGGGAGAGCTAAATGAGCAATGATCATGGTCCCCAGAACCCGTTTTGAGGTTCTTTACATTACTGTGTCTAATCAAAATTCAAGTCTTTTAAATCATCCGTAAGGAATTCATTTAAACAGTTATATGGGTTTTGAACAAGCCATTTAAAAATAAACCGATTAAACTTTTTAAATGTTGCAAATCAGGCAGCCACAGTCAATTTATTAAAAAGTGACAAAAAATTTAATCCATAGCTAGTAATTGATTTAATTAGTCGAAACTGATGAGCATTTATCTTGCTTTTATTCCTAGTATTATTTTATGAATGGTGGTCACTTCTAAGGGGAAATTTATCAAGATTTAGTTTTGTATAGCAAGTGAACCATGATGCAGCTTTAGCACATATTGACGGACTCATTCAGTTTCTAGAGGAAGAAGATTACGCAGAATGTTATTGCTGAAACTTCAGTCACAAATAAAGAACAGTAGTTTTGACACAAAGAAACAAAGAGAATTAACCGTTTTTTTTTTTTAATAAATAAAATATATAATACAGTTTATAATGTACCTATGTGTTGCCATTTTAATGTAAATAAAACATCTTAATTCAATTAATAGTTGTTAGAAGAAACGTTTTAGAGTAATACTATTTATAAAACTAAATAATGTACTATAGGCTACCTATATAAACATATATACATACACCTGAATTTCCGTTATGCAATTTATTTTGTAGTTTACACTACGCGTTTCGAGAACAGGTTCTCATCTTCAGGTGTTGGAATAACTCTCATGTGAGCACATCAAACAAAAATAAAAAGTACAAACACACATACACACAAATTACAACATAAAACATCGCACTGCACATTGGAATAAAATTTTGTTTTCGTCCATTAAAAAATCACAAAACATTGAACTACTGTATAAAAATGTTACGGCATTGATGCATGTTATCTGGATTGCAACTGGAGACATAAAACATGAACTATTTATAAATATATGATGGTAGATTTATATTTTATTTCGTAACAAATAAATTACATAAAATAAAAATAGAGTATGTATTATGACTAAACTTTTCGTATTGTTATAGTCTTAGCGACCTATATAGGTTCCTACTGAAATTAGTCGGAAATTCAAAGTGCAAAATTTTGGACATTTTGATAATAAGTTTGCCAAAACAAATGTTTTTTCTAAATTCCAACGTTTTGTATACGTACCTTTTTATTTGGAAATGTAAATAATGTACTTATTCCAAAGTACTAGAATTCAAATTTCCTATGCATTGGCACAGATAAAAGAACAACTAATAGTTCTTGGGCCTAGATCTAGGGTCTAAAGCTTCAAACAACAAACTTTATGAAGCTGCCACAAGGCCTAAATATGGATGGATAGCAAAAACATTGTATTCACTAAAAACATCACCAAACTTATTACAATATACTATCATCAACTCCTATAAAAGCGAGTGTACGTCCGTACGTGAGTAACATATAATATAACAGCCGATTTCACCCCTCATCTGTAACACTTAAACCCAGTATAGATTATACTTTGGGGTTATGATTACAACTACAGTCATTATAATTTTTTTTAAATATGAGTTATAGAACTAATGTATGCTATAGGCCTAATACGTTACAAATTTGCTTTGAGGTTAAAAACTGTATATACTGTATATAAATACAACCTTTTATCATCAAAATATTCGTTTATACAAATTTAAAGAAGAGATACTCCTTCGTTTAACTTCGGCATCATTCGCACATCTTGGTATAACATATAAACGTATTCCATTATTAGTTTCTTCATTATAATACTGTCAGTATTAGTACTTCTAATCATTTGATCTATCATTATGAAACAAAAAGCAATTAAAAGATAATATTTGTATATTTATTTAGATATATAATAATGTGTATAAATACAAAATTTTAACAAATAGTGCGATAGTTTTATAACCGTTATAATTGTACACATTTACCGAGTTAAAAATCCCCGTCAGCATAGTTAGGTATGCCTAGATAAAGTCTGTGCTTTCAAATACTTTTTTGTATAAATTATGTATTTCTGATGTGTATTTCTAATTAATCCACCTGTGATTTTTCTCTGGGGTTTACTAGTTATATTTAAATTAACGAATAACATTGAGAAATGTTTTAACGTTTGATTTATGGCGCCGATTGTTACTAGCAAGATGGTAGGCATAAGAAATGCCTCTACAATCTATTCGACGGATTTCATAAACCTACTTATGGAAACAAACAGTCAATTTTAATATAAAGACAATAATGTAATATTTATTTAGGTTCAGTTAACTAGACCATAACATAAAAGAACATCACAATTCTCAGTAATGCTGCAGCAATTATGACCATAAGTAATGCTTATTAATAAATTCATACAATAAAAACGTTTCAAATTTGTAAAGTACAAAATATTTTGTGCTTATAAACTAAGGTTTAATGTCATCCACCGGGTATTTTTGGCGCTTAAATGAAATATAATATTGGATAAACTATATATATTTCATAACTACAAATTGTATAATTTTACTGATTCATGAACTAGAACTAGTTAAGTCATAGAATTAATAACTATGGTCTGAACCACAGATTTATCCACTAGAAATCCAAATAAATTTAATTATAAGTGAAATAAGATGACCGATCATAAACAAATCGATCTATGATTCAATATTCAATTTGTCTTTGTTTTGTTTCTGAAATTAGTGAAATTGTTTATTTATGTTCTATTATGCTGTGACACCCCCCCAGCACTTTTATGTTGAGTAAGTAATAAATCTTTTACACTTTTCGTTTCAAAGAGATTCGGTGGTTCTTAAAACTGCATTATATGTTTTATGACTGGAGTATACGCAAGTGGAGGACTGATGGCTAAATTACAGTATAGGCCTTCCACCTTTGCCTTCTAACCTACAATGTCAAACTAAAAATAAACAAAGCCTGCTGGAGCTAAAATTAAGAGTTATCAGTCACAGTATGTTCCATATAAAGGTTGGTTTATACAACGTAACCTTCCAAAAAAGGTCCTACCAGCATTGTAGGTTAGAAGGTGATTAGTTCAGAGAGGAGGTTTTTAGATGGGTTTTAGCCTACCATATTTTGTGCTAAATTTAGGCTACTTTCACATGATCAACTTCCTTGCAATGTAACAACACCCCACTACAAGGCAATGTTGTATTATAACCTTCCTTTAATTGCTCTCAAGTAGTGTCATCCACCATAGGAGTCCAGAAGTTGTCAAAAGCAAGTTGATCGTTGAAATGGCTCATATAATTGAGTGGTCTGCCGGTTGATAGCAGTGGGTTGTCGTTGTAAGCAATTGTTCGTGTGAAAGGATTCATAGATTGTTTTAGAAGACATTGTAAATTACATACAATATTAGAAAATCAACATAAGCTTAGGCCTACACTACTTGCATTCACCTTCAGTTAGACAATATTCTTTACAGATAACCTTGTAGGTAGGATTTCTTTGTGGACAGATTTGCTGAGCATACTACAACCGAAACTTCATAGCTTTTCCTTCTCTAGGCCTACGATTTACTTTACTGGGGTATAGGCTATATTATATTTTCCCACTTTACTGTCAAGAACCGTTGCAAAACAACTTTTTACATTATTTGTTATGTTATGGTATACTGTACTAGGACAATGACAGAACTGTCAGAAATTTCTCTCCTAACAAATCAACTCGCTTTCTCTTTTTAGACATCTGCTATTGCAAACAATTGATGAAATCTGGTGCCTTATTCCATAAGTAGACCTACTTATAAACTTTTGGTAAAATAGTATACAAAGACTGGGTCAACTTCAAATTTTACGATATTTTAGTTAGGCAATACAGTAGAGTCCCCCTAATCCGAACTAATTGGGACCGAACTCTGTTCGGATTAGCGGTAATTTGGAATAGGCGAATTTCATAAATAATATCAAAGTATTGACATGTTAATGGGTAAATAATGTGTGGGTACATCAGCTAATGGCAGCTCAATACAGCGTTGATCGGCTTGTGAACAGGTTCAGTGAAAGTCGGAAAGGAAATGCATTTCCTTCGATGCCTCATAGCGCCGAGACATTACCTAACTCTCTCCCTCCCGCGTTTCAAACATATTTATGAATCACTGCACTGAGCACTAGTCTAGTCGTATCTAGTTCAGTGTTTACTCTAGGGGAGTTTGATAAACTGCATAAGATTATTACAAATTTATCAATGCAAACAGACCAACTTGGAGGAAAGCGACGAGTAGGGGAATGCTCAAACTGAAATCATATCACACTCAGGCCCGGCAAATACTCTTGACCTTGCGCTGCGCTACGTCAAACAACACGCTTCATCAACACCAAATGATGTTATGTTCATGCGGCGATGGCGGAACATTGCATCCTCAAGTACTCTTTGACAGAAAAAAGTCACTGACATTACTTCTTAAAAGTGTGTGTAAATTAGTAATGCTTTGTGTTTAGCAGTGATTAAAAATTATTCGACAAATTGTATAAATGGAGCCGACATGTAGGCCTACTGTAAGAAACCATTTTTCATTCCTATTTCGTTTCAGGCGTTTTCATCAAAGATTAGGCTCTATAGGTATGTCTCTATTTAACTATTTTATATAACAATAAATGTACGTTTCTCCACGAATGTCTTTTTAATTTCTCCTGTTTTTTTAGATTAAAAAATCGGTATTTTTTCTGGATTCTGTTCGGAATAGGTGGATTTTTGGATTAGCGGGACTCCCCCTAATTTCAAATTAAATGTTTGAAATCATTAATAATGAAAAAAACTTACATTAAATGTCGTCTGGATCACTTTCTATTTCAGAGTGCTGTGTAGCTAAAGTGTTCAATTCATCTTGAGTTTTTACAGTCGTAAACCTCGCTGATAGCACGAAAAATATAGTGTAGCCTTTCCTTGTAGTCCGACAATAATAATAAACAATAATTATTATACTAACTTATATAATATAATGTTTACAAATTTTAAACATACTGTGACTAAAAACTATAAGTTAAGCCGCGGTCCGACTAGGCTAGTTACCATCCGCTAGTAACTAGCCTCTGGTGATATTACCAGCAACCAGCGTAGTCTGACCCAGCACTAGCAGCAGGATAATGCCAGCGGCTAGTATTTACTAGCCGAAAACAGAAGTCGAACATGTTTAACTTTTTAACGCTAGCTACCATCCGCTAGCAGTCACGTGACCTCCTCGCTGGCGCCAGCCAGCCTATGTGAGCCCCTAGTAGCTCACTAGTGGCTGGTGAAGGAGTTGTTCCCAATATAAAATTACAACTAGCCTATGTGGAATTAAATTATACTAAAATGTTGAATTAATTCTGTTGAATCCTGGTCTTGCAACCATTAGGATAGTGTTGTCATTGATTGTTTTTATTTTTTATAATCAATATTTTAAATGGATTATATTGGTTACTATTGTCACGTTTATTAAAATAACATTCATAATATGAGTAGTTATTATCTATTAACGGCAAAAAATCTAAACTCAGAAACGAAATGAAATTGTAGGTACGTAGGCCTACAATTTTTGTTATTTAAGATTTATTATAATACTGTGCAACTATGCTTAAAGATTTCAATCCTAAAATAGGCCTACCTAAAATGCAGTTTAAACAAATGTTTTTGCAAATAATCCCATCCATGTTTTTTAAACACTAAAGATAATATTTGTCATTTATAATACCGCGATAAAAACAACGAAAATCATTTAATCAGTTTCATATCACTATTCATTTTCATAATATTCATACGTTATTCTCAATGCAGAATAAAAAGAAGGCAGGATTTACAAACCCACATAATGCATATTTATATATGAAAAAATAAACAGCTGATGTTTTCAAGACAACAACAGTCACTTTACTAGCGGCTAGTAACTAGTTTTGCACATTCAAATGTGAACCCTTTCTCCTGCGCTGGTTGCTGGTGATATTACCAGCGGCTAGTTACTAGCGGCTGGTAACTAGCCTAGTCGGACCGCGGCTTTAGAACTTCAGGCTATTTTTTTTTTTTTTTTGTTCTTGCATATATAATGAACAAGAACTAAAGAAAACACGCAGAAACTAATTATCATACTACTACAAACTTCACAAAAAAATCGATTGACTGTAGAACAAGACGTCATCGTCATTAGTATAAGACTGATTGAACACTTAAAGCTGGACTTTGAACTTTCTTATCGCTTGGTAAGCCAATCAACAAGGTTTCCGACGTTTAGTTACTTGTCAGTCTTTAGTCACAGTATGTTTCAAAAGTGTAAACATATATTTATGTTTTTATTATATTAATTATTGTCTATATATAACGTTTCCGACACGTAGTTTTTTGTTTTTTAATTTCGGTAGTTCTTCTTAAATATATTGTCTAACTAAAATATCCAAAAATTTGAAGTTGACCCAGTCTTTGTATACTATTAACAAACTTTTTATTGAAGTAAACTGATTTTTTAACATTTATATTTAGTTATAAGTTCATTCAGTTTATGTTTGGAGGAAACCATATTTTTAGAGAACCGTAATGAAGACTAAAACCTTGGCTACGATACAAGCGGTGAGCGGTTGGCGGCGGGCGGCAGTAGCAGGTGCAAGCGGCGCACGAAAATGATCTAACTGATGGAGTTTCCTTGTTAAACACGGTTGGCTGGCTACGATACAAGCGGCGGATGTGCGTTGGCATAACACTCGCCGCCCAGGATCAAATCAGTTAGATAATTTTTCGACTGCCGCCCGACGCTCATGGGTTTCTTTAAAAACTTTCAACAAACATATAACATTGGTTAAAAAGGTAAAACGGTATTTTTGATACGTATACGTTCATGGCATACTAACTACCACTTATATACAAAATTTCAAGAAAATCCGACGGTAAACCAAAAAAAATGCTAATTTTTGCGAGTATACTTTCGGAATTTTGTATTCCGTTCAAGGATTTATCTATTCTTTAAACACCATGAATTACGGATTAAGCAACACCAATGGATTAAAACTTTCTGTTATGGGACTACTTACCATTGTCATTTTCACAGGAAGCAAATATTTTAAAATTACTCCCTCCCCATGTTATAAAAATACGTTTAGGCCTATGTTAAAGTCCAAATTTCAAGAAAATCCGACGGTAAACGAAAAAGATACTAATTTTTGTGAGTATAGGCCCTACTTTCAGAATTTTGTATTCGGTTCAAGGGTTTTTTTTTTTTTTTTAACACCATGAATTATGGATTAAACAACACCAATGGATTAAAACTTTCTGTTATGGGACTACTTACCATTGTTATTTTCACAGGAAACATATATTTTAAAATTACTCCCTCCCCGGGTTATAAAAATAAATTCATGTTAAAGTCCAAATTTCAAGAAAATCCGACGGTAAACAAAAAAGATTGTAAATTGTGCGGTTATAATTTTGGAATTTGGCATTCTGTTCAAGAGTTTATTTATTTTTTAAACCTCATAAAGGATTTAAACTTTCTGTCGTGGGACTGTTTAACATTGTTATTTTCACAGGAATTATATATTTTTAAAATACTCTCTACCAGGGTTACACCTGAATTTCTGGACAAAAGTAAATATCACTTAAGTCTACGGTTGAAGATATAGTGGTCCTATATTGTGATTTTCCTATAAATACTAATCTCTCAAAAGTACTTCCGTCAGCACTAGTTCCTCGTATGACGTCATCTCGTTGACTGTGGGAATGTTGCCGCTTGTATCGTAGCCACGTCCGCCGCTCAGGCAATTTGCTAGTAACGCTTGCCGCCCACCGCTCGCCGCTTGTATCGTAGCCGAGGCCTAAGGAGTAGTACACCCATTAAATCTTTACGGCAAACCACTCCTCCATAATAGTTAGGCCTACAGTTGGTCATTGTTTAGCCCTACTATATAATTAAAATTTCTTCCAAATATACCATAACCTTAGTAGGCCTATTAATTTTTTTATATTTTCCGCATTACTAGAACCTTTCAAATTAGTTTGCATGACCTTGTTGGTTTGCATCAGCTATTTTCGGTTGCGGCTATTCCATTGATTCAAGGAGAGACACTGCAACCTGGAAACACTAATAAACCAAGTGTAATCTTTAATTTAATCTACAATTCGTAATCAGGATTTAATTAACCTGCATAATTAATTTCAATCTAAAAATTATCTGTTTTTAACTATAGAGAAAAGCCTTGCGATATTTGTAAGTACATTTTAAAATCTAATCTCATTTCAGGCCTAAATCATGGAATGTCTACCGCTTATAGATAAAATAAAAGAGGAAGCCGTTGACCAGGAAATAAAACAAGAAGAAGAGAGTTTTGAATTAATTGAGGAAGAAAGTGAAGTGAGCGATGAAACCAAAGTTGAAAGTTGTCAGGTCGAAGAAAACAGATTAGACGCAGAAAGAGAGGAAATTTGCAAGACACCGGAATTCACTTTTGTCAAAGTAGAACAATGTTGGTAAGTTTAGGCTCCGGTTTTTTAAACAAGCGATTAGCTTTTCGAATAATTTGAAGAAACAGTTTTATTATTTTGTAAAAATATATTTTATTTTACTAGGCCTACTATTCAAAATATTTTTTTAAGGAAAACATATTTTTTATTCGTTTATTCTTTTTCTGCTAAACTTATATGTTCCGTGCTGCAGTTTCTTCTGTTTAAACTATACTACCCTATCATTAAATCACTTTCCCCTGATACTCAAAATATTCACTAGAAATGTGCCCGCACCTTATTTCGTATTCGTGGCTTCTTCCGGTCAGCTTGTCTCGCCTCGACGTACACCTCAGCTGGTTCCACTCAAAAAGCCCCGTCTCAAATTTATTTATTCAACACCTCTGTCCCCCCTCAGTTTTACTCGTCTAGCTCGGTCATTGGCTTACTATAAAATGCAATTATGCAATTTGATTTCATCGCGTGTTGCACCGTACCAATAAAATTGTACTTGATTATATTACTCATCTCACTTAGAAACAATAGTCTGTTATAGTTTCAATTATTTCATTTTTGTTTGCCCAGGCTCCTTGCTCTGCCCCTTGAAACTCTACAATTTGTAGCCTTATAAAAGTTTGATATTTTGCAGAAGTCAGTCCTTATATTGATTCTGATTAAGTTTATATAGCTGTTAGATTATGAGTGAGAATATTTACACTGCCTTGTATTCCGATTACCTTTACATTGTTGAATGTAGATGAATGGTGTGTGTTTACAGGGACGAGTCGGAGGAACAAGAACAAGATTCGTTGATCGCACTACCTGCTGAAAAAATTGTAAGTTTTACTCTTAATTTGTATTGAAACATTTAATTTAAAGTAAGCCGCAGGGTACAAACTTGATCCGATTGCTGCATACTAAGGATAGTGTTACATTTTTGGTGTTGTTATTGATAGCGGTCTAAAATGAAACATCCATGTTTACGCTGTATGCTTGAAAATGCGTCCAGGTTTTTTAAACGGTGAAGGAGCTCACTGTCCGCTCCACTTCGGCAATGTGGAATATAACCCTATTAGTGTTCGTCCCAAATCCTGTCCAGGCTATACAGGGTATCCGAAAAAGAATGCCGAGATTTTGTACGGCTGTTGCTTGGTTGCTATTCAAGATAACTAAACGATTTAAACGTCAAATAGAAGAGAAAAGAACAAAGTTTTTTTTTCACACCTTAATATGTTTCGATGCGAGCTCCATTTGTTGCTCTGCAGATATCGAAGCGGTATTCGATTTCTCTCAAAGTGTTGTGTAGTATCTCTGGTGTCACAGTTGCGATCGCTTCCGAAATTCGCCCACGCAGATGTGTCAAATCACGAATTTTCTCAGCATAAACAATGTTCTTTACGTAACCCCCCCAAAAAAAGTCCAAAGAGGTTAAATCAGGACTCCTGGGAGGCCAGGGAATAGGCGCACCCTGCCTATCCAACCATTTGGAAACCTGTTGTTAAGTGTGTCGCGCACTTCCGTAAGGTAATGAGGCGAGGAGCCGATCAAAATGACTCGTCCACCTGCTTGTTCTTCAATATCTTCAGCACAATGTTAGGCTGTTCCGAACCAAAAATGCGACAATTAAACGGCTTGTTCTTCAATATCTTCAGCACAATGTTAGGCTGTTCCGAACCAAAAATGCGACAATTGTGGCAATTAAACGGCTTGTTCTTCAATATCTTCAGCAC
>JAGFPH010002118.1:102062-118268 GCA_018207615.1 Philaenus spumarius
ACTCAGGGGGTCCCAAAACGGATATTTCCACAAAAATCTCAACATCGATATTTTGCGATCACTATACTTTCTCTATAGTCTACTATAGTATAGTGAGAAAGTAAAAGGAGAGATCTGAAACAAGAAAACATAGATTCATTTTATTAATCAATAAAGTAGCTCTAGTTATTTCAGCTCCATGGGAATGCAGTACACAATGTAGATAAGATGGGTTGGCTGAATAAAGTCCAAACTTGGAAATTTCCAATTACCCTTCCATGTTTGTTCTTGTTTGTGTTTGTTAAGCACATTCTTTGGAAAGTGTTTCATATCTTCATTCTGGTTTAGTTAATTTTGTAGAGAGGTCGGTATTAAATTGCTTCTGTAGTTTTGTTTAACAATGTTTTTTTTAAGTACAAAGCAGAAGATGTTGGGTATGGGGACAGAACACGTACGTACCAAGAAACTTGTGAGTTATTTAATGAACTGTACCCTGATCATCAAATAAATCGATCTACAGTAAGTAGGATCTGTACTAAGTTTTTGGAAACAGGGGATGTAGCAAATAAACCTAAAAGTGGTCGACCAAAATCAGTTTTAACAGAGGAGAAGTCATTGGATGTGCTAATAATGGAACACGGAATTCAAATACGGTAATAATAATTAGTAATTCCATATTAAGAGACTTCACTGCAAACGTAGAGTTTTTGGCCGCTATTTTGTTTTAACGCAACGGATTTAAATTATTTTTATATCATTGATTTTAGGGTGACAAGACCTATAAAATGAGGGGTCACTCAATAGGGGTTGCAGTTTAAAAAATTTAAGTTACCCCCTACCCACCACCCCCTTAGGGGGTTGAAATTTTTTTTATGTCAGAAAATCAGGAACGTTTGTTAAGAGTCAATGCCACAAACAAAATATTTGTACCTATTTTAGTTTGAGAAATACATATTTGTTTCGATACTTAATTTACACACTATATAATGACTATTTACAACTTACACGTAATGACAGCTTTGCCGTCGTGCGTGAACACCACACCGGAGCAGGTAAAGTTAGGCACAGATATCCTGAGCAGTTCTTGCGAGGTTTCTACACTCCATAGTCGGACATCATCTTTGCTGGCAGTGGCAAACACATTGGAATAAGAACTGCGGACAAAACAAACAGTATTTGTGTAGTGTAATGTTGAGTCACTCGGAGTGTCTTTTTTAAATAGGCTATAATTGGTATCTTGTAAACTATAAATCTGACAGCAAACTTTAAACGGGGAACCTTTCCTCATTTAGTTAAAATATTTGCAAACCATAAGGTTTTTGTTAATTTTGTAAACCCATAGTACAAAGGAACTAAGTGAAAAATGAAGTTGATAACAGATGTTCAATATCAGCTGTTCATTCTCATTGTTGCAAATTGTTGTTTATCGAAAGCCCTCTGTTTATTAGGATACAAGTTCTCACTTTAAAGTGCGGGTTTTTTTGCATATGGTAGGGTATATTAAGGGCTACAAATAAGCCAAATTTTATCAAAATTGTTAAAGCCTTTTTTTTTTTATGAAAAAGATAATAACAGATTTTTTTGGCGGTTTTTTGGCCAAAAAAGGGGTTGTTTCTCAAAATTTGTCAAAACCATTTTTTGTGCATCTATACCTAATTAACATGTTTGGTGCAAATTTGTTCGAAATCGATCGAAGCGTTTTCTCTCTAGCTTTGTATACATACTGACATACAGACAGACATTTTTTAAAAACCACATTTTTTGACTCAGGGGATCCTAAAACGGATATTTCCACAAAAATCTCATCATTGATTTTTTTGCGATGGTATAGTTTAGTGATAGTATAGTATAGTAAGAAAGTAAAAGTATGTATAAGACGGGGTAAGGAAAAGGTAACTGAATGGTATTGCAGCATTTAACAGCTGAATTTTATTATTTTTATGTGAACAGATGATTTTTCTCTACATTTGGTAATTTATTGAAACTATTGTTGTCGCATTCAGATAACGACCTGTTGTATATTTTTTGTGTAGAACATTACTTCCATAGTTATGGGGAAGGTCGGAGTGGTAGGAAATCCTTGTTAATTGTAAAGGTAAAGTTTTTAACACATTATCAAAAGTTGTTGTTGTTGTTGTTGTCCAATGGCCTTTGCTGGCTCACGCCATCTTCGATTTTGCTTCCCAGTAGAGACCAGGGATGTCTTTTCTCCTCTGCTTCTCTTCATCCAGCTCTCCGCAGACCAAGAGATGGTCCTTGTTCATGATAGTGTTCGGGCCTTCACACAATGTACAGTTGTCATAATCCAAAATCTTTATCTTCTTCTAGGTGTTCATTCAGGCAGTCATGTCTAGTTGTAAGTCCCTGACCTTATCATACAAGTCGGATACCTCTTCATAGGGCTTGTTCCTTATGTCCTCTTTGACTTTATTGGTGAACTCAAGATGAGATGTTCGTTTCAGTCCACCGATCCTTGCTTCCAGGGTGAGTACTCTTCTTGGTTTCTGAATAATGTGAGTTCCTCGTTTGGCCAACTCGTCTGCCCGCTCATTACCTTGAATGCCCACATGTGATGGTATTCACTGCAGGACTATTTTCTTGATAATATGTATGACTATTTTATACTTCTTCTGGATTGATTCAGTCAGAGAACTTGTTGGTGTATTTTCAGCAATTGCTTGCAACGCTGACTTGGAATCGACCAAAATCACAGTGTTGTTATTCCACCATGGCCTCATTATTATCTGTCTCAATGCCTCATTGATTGCGAATAGTTTCGCTTCGAACACGGTAGATCCCGGACCCAGCGCAAAGTAGTGGGAAAAATGCTCGCAGAATATTCCTGCTCCGGTTTTGCCTTTAATTTTTGAACCGTCAGTATAAATTTGCAACCAATCGTTTGGGGGGTACAAGCTGTTGATAGTTTCCAAAGCTATTTGGGCAACTGTGACTGGATTATCCTTAACTTTATTTATTGGCTCTGCAAGTTGAGTGCTTATGTTGTATTTGGTGTAGTCCAGTGGGCTCTACAGTTGTGTTGGTTGCTCGATCACCTCACTATTTGGTAAAAAGTAGGGACCTCCAAACAAAACCGTCTTAAGTTGGGTTAGAATGTTTAGAACCACAAAGTCGGTTAAGAAACACAATGTTGGGCGTTGTGGAACACCACGTGCCACAAGGACAAATGCAAATGTTGGTCGTGTGTTTGATAAAGTGTTACAGTCTCCTAACAAGAGCATTCGTCGCATGTCTAAAGAGCTACTCTTTGATTCAAGAAGTATGCCCCGTACGATTGAAGAAATTTGTGCATGCTCTCGAATACAGATCCTCCGTGAAATGAAACCTCATGATTTCCCTCAAAACGTGTACGTTACTGTGGCCGAGTGTTGGCTAATCTGTTTGACAATCCAGATTACTTGGACAATTGGTGGTGGTCAGACTATTGTCATGTTTTGCTTAGTGGTCATGTTAATAAACAATATTTGCGTTTTTTGGTTTGGGAGATATCAGATGAATTTGCCAAATACATTCAGAAAATTGACAATGTGGGCTGCAGTTTCGAAATATGGTGTCATTGGTCCATACTTTATTGAAGATGATAATCACAATTACTGCAGCAGTGTGCGGAGACCAAGTGATTAATCGTTTTCAAGCTGATTTGCAGCGGTTTTGTGACCTTCATGGTCTCTAATATGAAAACAGATATTCCAGCAAGATGGAGTAACTGCGGCGCATGTGGATTGTGGTATCAAACAGCTGTTGGAGGACTTGTGTCTCGAGGAACAGAATTACTCTATCCTTCCCGAAGTCCAGACTTCACGCTGTGTAACGTTAACTAAGGGGACTGTTTACACCGGTTCCAAGAAGCCTGCAACATCTCCGTCAAAACATAGAATCTGTTCATATTCACTGCAATGATTAGGTGCATGGAATATGTTGTCGATAATGGACAGAAACATGTTGAGCATTATAATTACGTAATACAAATGTTAGTACTTACTTCAATATTGCTGTGTTGATAATAAAACAATTTAATTTTCAGTTACCTTTTTTTGCGCCTTCCTGTATACAACTTAACAATTTTTTAGTCGATAACTAAAAAACATCTATCTTTTTTGTAGGCAAAATAAATCTTAAATTTTGTTTGTAATTAAAAGAGAAAAATTTCAAATATTAATAGGTCTAGATAACAATAAGCATGTGTACGGCATAAAATGTGTATGTATGCCAAATTTTGACTCAAAATCTAAATTTTGTTTTTAAAGTTATCGTATATTGTGAACAAGAGGGCTCCGCCCACTGCTCGCTTCGCTCGCCAACCCCCACGGTGAAGCAAATGCGAACAGATTACTACTTATGAAACAAAGGTGTCAATCCTAGGAAGTATATCAATTTATTTTTATTGTACAGGGGCTGTTAACCCCCAGTTCACCAATTAGACGGAACTATTTAAATTTCGTGTGTTATTGTTTATTTTATTTCCTATAAAACACTTAGAATTATTAATAAGTGCCAAATTTTCAGTTTTCTGGCTTTAAAGGAAAGTATAACAATCACCTTTTTTTTATAAAGGTAGTAACATTTTCACCCCTTAGCAGTTCGCGACAAAATACAAATACAGTATATCATACTTTTTCTATGTATCTTGTAAGAAATAAATGTACAAATTTTCAGCTCACCAACTTTAAGGAAAGTAAAACAAATAATTTTTTTTGCTTTAGGGGTTGTTATCACAATTTCACCCCTTAGCAGCACGCGACAAAATGCAAATCTAGTTCACTTTTTCTATGTATCTTGTAAGAAATAAATGTACAAAATTTCAGCTCTCTAGCTTTAATGAAAATATTACAATTAATATTTGTTGTTTTACGGTTGTTTCAACAATTAAATCAAAACTAATTATAGCTTATGTTACTCAGGAATAGTGTAGCTTTTTATTAGTAAAACTATTTTTACTTTCTCCCCCTATACCATAGTATATGGAGAAAGTATTATATTCGTCTAAATTTTCGAGTTTGAGTTTTTGGTGGAAATATCCGTTTTGGGTCCCCCTGAACCTAAAAAAGTGGTTTTCGGAGTGATGTCTGTGTGGATGTTATCAGACCTAGAGCCTAAACCAGTCGTCTGATTTTGATGAAATTTGGTATGGAGGTACTAATTCACGGTATCTCCAGGTTTTTTTCACTTTTGTGAATTTTTTATTTTTAAGGGTAATTCTCCCATAAAACCCTTAAAATAACGGAAAAATCAACTTTTCTCAAAAACGGCTCTAACGATTTTGATTATAATTTTATAGTTTATTAGGGACCTAAAGTACTATGAACTATTAAATTTTAATCAAAATCGTTCGAGCCGTTTTTGAGAAAAGTTGGTTTTTCCGTTATTTTATGGATTTATATGGGAAAATTACTCTTAAAAATAAAAAATTAAGTTCCTATGAGGGAGAAAGTATGTGTCAGTTTCCTGATACCCTTTATTTCAATCGGTTCAGTAGTTCCAGAGATTACCCTCTACATACAAACAAACAAATAAATTTTACCTCTTTACAATATTAGTATATATTGGGATAGACTAACCTGGGGAAGACCAGATCGTATATAGTGGAAGTATGGCACGTGACAAGAAGTTGTAAATTAAAGGTCTTGAGGTTCACAGAGAACAGTTCACATTGTATTGTGCCGACTAGTAGCTCGCCCTGCATCTTCTGTACTGACGTCACCATCGAGTCCACGAACGTTGATTTCAGCTGTTCACAAAAATTATAAACACTTGATGTACATCGTCTTCATATGAAAACTTTCCACAAAATTATAAACATTAGATTATTATAAAAGAACAAAAATTATAAATTATGATAATCGTCTTAAGGCTCGGCCTAATTGAAAAAAATATTTCGGTATTGACCGCAACTTTCCAAGTGGCCGAGCTGCACACTTGAGTTTGTATGGGTTTCATTCTTCCGCTAACAAATATAGGGCAGCTTCATAAAGGCGGGAACTAGAGGGTTACAGACGTAACCTTGACTGTAAACGTACTGAAATGCGCATGCGTGATACTGTACTTGAGCTCAAAATTAACGGATATTTTATATTTCTAGTATTCTTTCGCGAGCAACAAGTTGATGGGATAACCGTCATAGTGCACGCTAAACATTCGAGTAGAAACACAAATTCGGCTCATACATGCTTTCACAACAAAACAGAGTTTTCTGTCATAAACTATCCAAATTTATTGAAACTACTCTTATTTGAAAGATAATTAAATTTCCAATGTGGTGAGCCTTTTACATTTGCGATATTTGTATTATTGAATAAGAAAGAAACAGCTAACTTTGATTTTGAGTCAAGTCAAAGATCAAATTTAAAAAATTCGATCACGCAGCTGAACGGCTGACGTGAGTTGAGCGAATTTCCAAAATTAAGTTTACAGGCCTATGTTTTAGGGTTTCAACCAACAATTTGGGAAATAGGTCTACTCACGACGGTGCTGAATCGCTGCCTGTTTGTACGACATTATATTAGTAGAATTTGTTTGCGCCTAAGCCTCCAGCTTCGTTACACTCGCGAGTTTGCACCTCGATCTTGTGGCCTAGGGTTGTGGACTGATTCGCTTTGCTCGCAGAGTACAAACTCAGCCGTTGGGTAAAATCCCCATTATGAGCTTCGCTTCGCTTTCAGGGTAAAAACTCGCCCGTCGGCCTCGAATGAGAAGATGCCCCCAAGGTAAAATAACCCACGTGGCTTTGGACCGGGTAATTTTACGGTATTTTACGTTTTGATCGATTCTGGGGGAACCAAGCAAGCTATAAGGCCGTGTAAAGAAAACAAAATGTGCAGAATAACATCCTACACTTATATTTGTAGAAAAATTCTAAAAAAACATTTATTCTCGTAGGAAAAATCTAAAAAAATAGTTACTTCCGGTCAAGAAACGTGCTTCCGGTTGTTGGATTTTTTGGCTAACAAACTCTTCCGAGCGGCGTAAACAACCAACATGTGCACCAAATTTGGTCCAAATCGGACTTAAAATGCTTCCGTTAGAGTGCGAACACATATATACATATTTATTCTTGTAAGTACATATACTGTACATACATATGTATACATATATATATGATTTTTAATGACACCCCAAACGTGTTCTGGGGACTACGATCGATGCTCATTTGCTACTCCCGACCCTGGGTCTTACCATAAGGGCCACTGCAATAGCTCATTTTCCCTATGGAAATTCGCTAAAAAACTAAATGAATCCACATTCGGACTGTCCTAACCTTTAAAAACACATGTTCAGAATAATTTTCTGATAACTATTACTCCAGTAGTTTTGTTACACGTTTAACATTGCTTTTATGGGAATTAAAATTGAAGATGGTGGCTGGGCCTGCCAAGCCTTAAATGCTTCACGTATGGGAAGCTATTTTTAAAGTATATAATATCATTGTATTTGGATAACCTAATAGAACTCCGATCCAATGCAATATTTTGTTCCACTGGAAATTCGACGATAGTGGCGTTATCTATTGGGGAAACGACGGAAGCTGTATGAAACACCAATGCTACCAATGATTTCTCCCTAGCGCTACCTCGCGGCGCGATCATGTACTATTTCCGCGACAACCTTTTTTCTGGCACACAGCCCCCGTATGGATGCAAGATCTATTTATTATTCATGATCTATGATAATATTGAGATAAAAAATGTACACATGCGGTGTTGTTTAACCCTAAAGTAGTGTCATGCTTTTTGCAACACCATTGGTGCCATCGGTCTGTGAGACCGATTTACGTGTTTAAAAAAAATTATTCTGTAAATATCACTAAATTTTAATAAAATGACATATATCGTAAATATCGTTCTTCTCCTACATTTTCAGATAGGCTATATGGCGGAGATACGTTGACAATTATGATTTAAAATTCAAACACTTTTACTTTACAAATTTCAAAACTAATGCTAACTACTATTTAATTTTTTTATGTAGGTGGCAAAACAGTAAACTTGGCAAAAAAGTAGTTATGAAGACAAATCTGTAACCCAAATAAATAATGTATACAATTGTTTCGCATGGACACTTTTCAAAAATTCTTAAAATTTGTGTCTGGTGTAAGAGTCCGATTTGTTAAATTTATCATAGATAACATAATCTGAAAATCACGAGCAGACAGCATCAGGCAGACTGACAAGAAATATGAAGGTACTGAATTACTCAGCCCTCCCTCTGTAACAATGAGTGACACGCTAACAAAAAATGAATTGGACTCTCAGACCGATGACCCTACCGTAGGGTTAATATAGACATTTCTTATAGTTGAACTGACCACATTAAGCATTGGTAAAGAAGGGTTTATCAGCTTCCCTTGTCCTTTCTGTATCAGAGTCTCCGGTTTGATGTCCCGCTCTTCCACCAGGTCCACTGTACCGTCTCCAGCGCCGACTATGATCTTATCGTTCTCCAGAAGTAGTAAGGCTCGGACACCTAGACACATCGACAAAATTAACGCGGTTATAGAGAGGAATAATTTGTAGTTTATGAAGTGTAATGATAAGGAATTCAGATCATTCAATAAGCAACAGGTATGTCATATCATAGGAACATTTCATAAACTACCAGCACCTGAAAGCACCAAAAGACTTCATAATCACCAAGTAAAGGAAACAATTCTACCACCCATCTGAACAGCTGACGTGAGTTGAGCGAATTTCCAAAATTGAGTTTATATATTTTTTGGGGTTTCAACCAACTATTTGGGAAATTGGTCTACTAACGAGAGCGCTGATAAGCTGCCTGGGTGTACAAAGTATATTTGTAGAATTTGTTTGCAACTCAGCCTCCAGCCCTGGCTCACTCGCTACTTCGTTCCGCTCGCAGCTAGTGCACCTCGACCTTCCTGCCTCTGACTTCAAGCTACCCCCCACGGTAAAATCCTCCACTTGGATTTTAATCGGGTAATTTTATGTTATACTAGCTGGCCCGACCCGGCTTTGCACGGATAGACAAATCAAAGTTAAATGTATATTAACAAAAAATATATTATATCAATAAATATATTACACTATGTACTTCTTATGGGGATTTTTAGTAACAATGACCCACCCCAAACCTCCCCTATAATTTCGTATTTTTTTAAAAACTCTTTCCTAGCGAGCACCTAGGGCCGTAGAGGAAGCTACATAATAAATTTCATTCCAGTCCATTCGGTGATTCTTTTTAGTAACTTTGACTCCAACAAAACCCACTAAAATTTCAAATTTTTTGAAAAACATTCTTAGCGAGCACCTATGGCCCTAGGGGAAGCAACATACCAAATTTCATTCCAATTAGTTCGATGGTTTTAGAGAAATCGTGATTTTGTAACTTTGACCCCCCAAAACCCCCGTAAAATTTCGAATTTTCGGAAACCCTTTCTTAGCGAGCATCTATGATTCTAGAGGGAGCTACATACCAAATTTCATTCCAATCCGTTCGGTAGGTTTTGAGATATCGTGATTTAGTAACTTTGACCCCCCAAAACCCCCCTAAAATTTCGAATTTTTGGAAACCCTTTCTTAGTGCGCGTCTAGAGTCTATAAAGAATATTAGCGCCAAATTTCATGTTTGTAGGCCTCGTGGTTTTGGAGAAACTGTGATGAGTCAATGAGTCAATGGTATTTGGCTTTTATAAGTATAGATTACGTTTTGATCGACTATGGGACATCGAGTCAGACTATAAGGTCGTGTAAAAAAACAAAACGTGCAGAATAACCTCCCATATTTTCATAAGTTTCATTGCAGTAAGAAAAATCTAAAAAACCGTTAACTTTCTGTCAAATAACGTGCTTCTGGTTGTTGGAATTTTTTGCTAACGAACTCGTCCGAGCGACTTGAAAACCAACGTGTGTAACAAATTTTGACGAAATCGGATGTAAGCAAGTTGCATCAGAAGCAACGCATGAGCCAGGCCTGAAGGTTGGGATTCAAACAAAGTCTACTAATATATTTCGTGAGTAGACCAATTTCCCAAACATTGGTTGAATTTCTAAAACATATAAATTTAATTTTCGAAGTCCGCTCAACTCACGTCAGTGATTTAGCTGCGTGGTCGAATTGTTTATTTACTAGGGAAAATCTTTGTGTGCTTCTCACGCCTCTCACATGCAGTGTTCCTTCCTCCTCACTCATATAATTACATTTTTCCCCACTCGAGGGGTGTTACAAACAACACCTCATACATTCACACAACACCCGTACAAAAGACTTATACAAACACATCAAACACCACATTACATTTCTCTCTCACCTTCCTTTAGAATTTCTGACCCGTACAGATAGCGCGTTTGAAGTGTTGACCAGAACAGTACCGCCTCAAAAAATAGGTCTGGTTTTGGGAAGACTCCCCTTGTCGATTCTGTTCTCTCGGGATTGAATCGGCCCAACATAAGCTGTGCGGGTGCGAGGATCTCCCGTGAAGGAGATTCATGGTACTCGGTGCTTTTGTTAATCCGGGAGAGGGGCGTGGTGTTGATCCCAAGAACCTCCTTGCTTTCATAAGAGACATGGAAGGTTTGTGGGATGATCATTAAAAGGAAAAGCCACAATAGATACTTTAAAAAACATCTGGTGTGCACATCACACAACTTTCCTTACCAAAATAGATGCTGTATCAATTACCAAATTTTTCGAGCGAGAGATTGATGATACCATTTTCGAGTTAATAGGAGTATCCGTTTCGAAGAAAGCGGTACTAACTTCAAAATGGTTAATCCCACGGACCTGATTTTGGTCTCAATCGATTTCTCACCCCCAAAAATGTCAAGGTCGATACCAAACACGGCTAGTTTAAAAAAAGTCATTTTTGCCCCCAAAAAGGGCGTTTTTGGGGTCAATTTTTGAAAAAATGGAAAAAGTTGAGTGGGGTATCTTTTTTGATATTCTTTTGGACGCTGAATCGAATGAGACCATTTTCAAGTCGATAGGACCAGCCATTTCGGAGATACAAACAAAATAACTTGCGTTTTTGTAATAACTTTTTTCAACGAATTTTTAAGGGTATATAGCGTACATAGCGTGTTAAGGGGGTCTGAGTAGAGTATGTTAGCAAAGTTTAATCAAAATCGTTAGAGGGGTTTTGGAGTAAATACCAAAAATGTGCTAAAAACTGGTCCCACGCTAAGACACCACCTCCGATTTGCTTCAAATTTACATGGGTTTAATTGTTTACGTGTTTGAAGATATCCTGTAAATTTCAGTTCGATCCGTCCAGCCGTTTGCCCTGTGCACTCCGGACACACACACACACAGACACACAGACAGACCAATTGCCAAAAATGCATTTTTTGGACTCAGGGGGCCTTGAAACGTAAAGATATTATGAAAACTCGACATCGAATTTTTGGGTCGATCGCAATACTTACCTTACCTAGTATAGGGTAAGGAAAGTAAAAATCGACCACGCAGCTGAACCGCTGACGTGGGTTGAGCGAATATAAACAATTAAATCTATAAGTTTTAGGGTTTCAAGCAACTATTTGAGAAATTGGTCTACTTGCGAAGGGCCTGAAATATATTAGCCCCTACTGCCTGCGTGTATGAAATATATTAGTAGAATTTGTTTCCACATCAACCTCCAGCTCCACCTCACGTGCTGCTTCATTACACTAACTTGTTGGACCACGGATCATGAACTGCTTCACCTCCCTCGCAGCGGACAAATTCGTTTCGCCAGATAAAATATACAGGGTACTTTACGGCATTTTACGCTATTTTGGGAGATCCAGAAGGTCTATAACGTCGTGTAAAAAAACAAAATGTGCAGAATAATCTAATGTATTTCTTCAGATAAAACCCCCAAAAAAGTTTCATTCTAGTAAGAAAATCTCGTCCGAGCTACAGTAGAGCGTCGATAATCCGGATTAATATTGACCGGACCCTGTCCGGATTATCAAAATGTCCGGATTTTCGAAAAGAAAAAAAATTCGTTTAAGTTCATATCAAAAATAAAACTTGATAAAACTGTTAATAATTTACTTTAGTGGTTAAATAATTGAAGCAGATAAATAAAACCATTAATTAATATGAACTTATAATGTATTTAAACGATAGAATATACATACATAGGCTACAGTAATATGTAATGTACAATACCTATGTACTTACAGAATACTAAACAGTTCACACATTGCTAGAGCTTTTAAATAAGTCTATTATTGATTTTTGAACTACAGAAGTGGTTCGCTTTAGTAAGTAACGCAAACGATTGGCGATAGAAGTTAAAGTACAATTTAATAAGCACAGAAAACAATACAGTACAGGTGTAGTAACAGCGTATGTAGTCAAGAGACGCAACTAACAAAGAAATCACGGGAAGCAGCAGGTTTTCAGGTACATAGTCAGACTTGTTGTTTACCCCTCCCTCCTACCCTACTATGAGCAGAATACCCTTGCATTGTTTTGTGGCAAAGTGGCAGTAAGACGACCCCGCCCAGTCTGTCGCATCAATGCTTTTGTTTGACAAAAATTTTTATGTTTGTACAGTATTCACGTCAACTTGTTTTCTTTTCTTTTTTTTTCGCCGGAATTGAATCCGGATTATCGACGGTCCGGATTTTTGACGTCCGGATTATTGACGCTCTACTGTACTTAGAAAACCAAAGTGTTAAATGCGGCCGTTAGAGTGCGAACGCATGTAATGTACACATCAAGTTTTTAACGACACCCGAAAACGTGTTCTGGGAAGCATGATCAGTGCTCATTGACTACTCCCGACCTTACTTCTGACCATAAGAGTAACTGCAATAGCTCATCTTTCCAATGGAAATTCGCTAATAAATCGCCTGCAATAATTTGTTGGCGCCCTCGAGCCAATTCCATAATCAAAAAAGACAAAGAGGTACAAAGACGAAATGGACTGCTCAACTCACCCAAACTGTATCTTTCCACTTCGTACGGTTTCTTAGGGTTCCTCTTCTTGGGCACCCTACCATAGCAACCGATAAGCACAGGGTTAGCTACAGGGTCCAGTACGTTGGTATCCCTAGCGTAGTTTAGTTTCACCTTAATGACATCACCGGTGCTTGTGCCACAGTATGCGTACTCGTCGTTATAAGTGATCTGTAAAAGACAGTAATGCAACAGTGATCAGTAGAGACTATAATCTAATGACTTGATGTTAAGACTCGGCAAGAATGAAAAACTATTTCTGAGTTGACCGCTGCTCTCCAAGCGGCAAAGCTGTACACTACTAGCATTGTAGGACAGTCGGTAGAGGTCAATTTAGATCAAAAGTTCCAGTAATTTGCAATACGGCTGAATTTTTTTTTATGAGTACATTTAAGTATGTAGATTAACATTAAAAAAAGTTTACCAGTCTATCGATTTTCCAAAGTCGAAAAAAAAATCGATTATAATTTTTTTTCGATTATCCTTAATATTTCGAGCTGAAATGAAGGTAGAGGAAAATAAAAAATACCACCGTGTAGGAAAGGTATTTTTCAACAAAAAAGGTCATATGTATTTATTTCGTCCGAGCAATGGTTTGTCTGGAAAAAAATCGATAATGCAGGTATGTATTTTGTAGCCGGGGAAATCACTAAAAGGGGACATCTTATTCATATATGAAGCGTTGGCTCATTCTAAATTGGCCGAATTTTAATATATCGAATTGAAACTTGACATAGGAGTTAAAATGTATATTTTAAACATTTATGCTGAGTCTCAGCTTGTTATCTTGAAAATGACCTGTTTTGTTTAAGTGTAGACCTGATCATTGATGATTTTTTTAACCTTTATCATAACGGATGGTATAAAATGTACGAAATAATTTGATTTGGACATTTAACATTATTTACCATCTTAGCTTTGAGATTATTATTAATCCTAACCTTTATTGTAAAGAAAACATAACATATGTGTATAGAAGGGTCAATGGAGCACGCAGGGGTCTCCCCTAGTTTTGATTAAGAAAAACAATCGCAATCTTTGATTTTGAGTCAAGTCAAAGAACAAATTTAGTTAAAAACAAATTTGAGTAACTAAATGATAGGCCTATCCACATTCGGACTGATCTAACCTTTAAAATGACATATTCAGAATAATTTTCTGATCATTTTTCCTCCAGTAGTCTTGTTACGCGTTTAACATTGCTCTTATGGGAGTTGAAATTCAAGATGGTGGCTGGGTAAGGCTTGAAATGTAAGTAGATACATTACTCAGAGTAGTGACAGATATTTATTCTTCAAGTTGAGATGAGAACACTTATTTAAATTCCCACTACAGACTGCATAAATATAAACACATGACATAATAACGCACATACGTTTATTAAAATAACGTAAACTGGTGGAGACACATATACCACATACAACAAACAACTGCCTTATTACACACGTATTTTATAATGCACGCCAACCCCGTTGGAACCTTCTATACACATAATCATGTAATGTTTTCATTATAATAAAGGTGTAGGATTAATAATAACCCCAAAGCTAAGATGGTAAATAATGTTAAACGTTCAAATCAAATTGTTTCCTATATTTTATAACAGCAGTTATAATAAAGGTTAAAAGAACCAGCAAGGTTCAGTTTTACACTTTAATATAAACCTAACCTAAAAGATAGAAATACAAATAATGCTTCAAAGTTAGAAATCAGGTGTTAATAAAAATATTAGAGCAAACAGCTGTTTTATTAGTTATTTTATTCAATTGGTTGATATGGTAATGAATGTAAATACATTCAAGAAATATGTGTTCATCAGTCTAGGCCTATCCTAAGAATTTTTTCCGATTAAATTTATAAATATTGAAATAAGAATGTTTTTATCAAAATGAATTACCTATAGCCTATGTTACTCAGGGATTGTGAAGCTTTGTATTAGTAAAACTATTTTTTCAATCGGTTCAGTAGTTCCAGAAATTACCCCCTACATACACACAAAAAAAAAAAGCTTTACCTCTTTATAATATTAGTACAGATAAGATTCCTAGTAAGAACCTTAGCCCTGATAGCTACACAAAGGACCTATACTCCATTCCACCAGCCGAAGCGCCTGAAAGTAAAGGGTCTCCTATTACGTCAGGTGCCACGGCTGGTGGAATGGAGTATAGAGTATCAGTTACAGTTACTTGTATCAGGTATTCCGGCACTGACAAGTAAGTATCTGTAACGATTACACGCTGTATCTGTTTCTAGTTTACACCAACCTCAATGCAAGTAATGACTCTCTTGATCTTCCCCAAAGACACGTCCAGCCCACGGAGGTTTCTGTCCACTGCGTTCAGCTTCCACACTTTGAGCGTCGTGTCTCCAGCCGTTAGGAAACAAGGACTGCGCAAGTTAGTTGCGCACAGTGTCAACGCATCGCCGGATGTTCTGTTGGACGCGAAACAACCTGTGAAAAGATTAAGGTGTCTCTGTAGTGGTCGAGACTATTACCAGTGGAAAGAAAATTTAAAAATGAGGATACCCCCAAGCATGGGCGCACGTATGATATTTTCTATGGAGGGGAGGGGGGGGCTAGACCGTTTACTGTTAAGGGTGCACATGTGAGCTTGATACTGAACACTATGAGAAACGGCCGATGCACAGTACATTGCGTGTTTCGCACGCCAACCCCCGTATTAGGAGTATTTTTAATACACAGAGCATTGCGTGCGAAGCACGCCAACCCCCGTATTGGGCGTGCTTTCAATAAACAATGTATTGCGTGCTTCGCACGCCTATTTTAATCCTATGTGCTTCCCCTTTAAAATATTAGTGATTATTGCGTAGAAAGGTTAACAAATTAAGTAATTTCTACTCATTTAGGCTATAAATATAAAAAATAAAAGGTCAGCTCCTAGCATAGGAAATACGAAATTTGCGTAGCAGTGAACGTGTTAAGGAGTTCCCTCCCCTCCTTCGGCAAAAGGAGTCCAGGGATATTTTTGACCTCCCCAAGAAAATGTTTAAAATTTGAGAAGCCAATTTGGCTGTTCAGGTAAAATATTAACCCACACAGCATTGAGTCTGTACCTTTACACCTTCAGTGAATACACAAAGACCTGTAACACTCCTAGAGGCCGCACCAAGTAGTGACCCAGCAGCTCATGCTTGAACTCTTGTAAAAAATAAAATAAGTATGTGTAAAATCAAACGGCACATAACATTTAAAACATATTTTAGTGCTAATCTCTTTAAAGAAAAATACCTGACTATAATTAATAATATACGTATTTTCTTTTTCCTGTGAACTAGGGGGGGGGGGGG